>WYDF02149044.1:0-22618 GCA_009867245.2 Adranes taylori
CTCCATTGAATTGGAATAATCACGATAGAAACCGTGTTGTTGGAAAAGGATATGTAGGTTTCCCTACGTAAAAGGTTACGGGAGACTTGCCCGATTGCTTCCTGAATTAGGGAGCATTTGTCAGGCAAGACATTGAGGAGGGTCGAGGTTAGGACCCGAATGAGGTCATCTGTGTGGTGGGCGGGAGGGTTGAGTGCAAGATATCCCCCAGTCTTTTGCTCAGGTATTGGAGGGATGGGTGAGTCGATGCACTTGGCGGGTGCACTCTCCTCAGGTTTTTTGGGGATTTGTTGTTTTTGGGGCACTTGTTCGACCATGCCTTGTGTCTGCCACCACAGTTGAGGCATTTGGGTTGGGTTTGCCCGCATGTACGAGCATGGTGGTGTTGGCTGCATTTGGAGCAGCCCAGCTTGTTTTAGCACTCGTTTACCGAGTGGTCAATAGCAAAGCACTTTGTGCATTGCTTGGAGCTTGGTGTCGGGTTATGGGATGGCTCCGCAGGGTAGAGCACAGTTAAGGCACAACATTTCATTTATAGCGCAATACTTCAACGATCCTCGACGTCAATAATGAAAACTGCTTATAAGTGGTGTCAAATCTAACTAAAGGTATACGCACAACTTATATAAGTGTTATCCATAAAGATTATATATAATTGTGAATTGTGAGTTATTTATTTTATTGTAATGCGTTATTATAACGTTTTTGTTGTTTTGATAATATTTTTTGGGCCACAAAATAGTCAGTTGGGGGGAAAGTATTATACGATAAAAACGTTTTGTGGAATATTTGTTTTTCAAATATGTTTCAACATATTTTTTTAAATATTTTGTACTTTGTATACTTATTCTAGTATTTAAACTATTAGTCATAAGTTATTTTTATCAAGTTAAACTTGAGGTGTTACGACGTATCTTAGTCAAAAGTACCTAGTAAAGTCTTAGACGTATCTTAGGCATTTTACATTGAACTAAAGTTTACAAGTAACTTTATTTTCATTAACAGAGAAATATTGAAGTCCACACAGGAGGACGCCAACGACATCACGTAATGTCAACGACGGGTGTAACGACAAAAATGTTAGACGTATTCAATTGTTGCGATTCTACTATAGAGATTTTAAATATTTTAAATGATCTGTCTAATAGATTAAATACATAAAATCTCAGAATAAAATATTTATCTGAAAGAATAGACATACGTGTAAGGAGTCAGAACGCAGGTATCACTTTGTGGGCAAGAGGTAATCTAGCCGCGACGGTAGGAACTGTTTTTTGCTCATGAAGGTAGAAAGAGAGAGAATGAAAAAAAAATTAATAGGCTTTTCAATAAGCACAAGTGAGATGCAATAAACTTCTGCCGAAACTTACTACGAAATATAGCTTAGTACGAAAATACACCTGAAAATCTAAAAGGGAAATCTCAATAGCAAAGACATTCAGATTTTTGTTAGTTTTGATCAGTACACAATTAGTTTTGTTCAGTTTATTTACGCGAATTATTATTTTTGTTGTCATAAAAATAATGCCAGACGTTCAAATGTGAGTACTAAACTTCTTTAGGATTGTTCTAAGTAAATAATTTATTTCAATGTAACTAATTTTTATTTTCTTATTTTGTGCTGTTTTATGTTGAAACTGTTTTATTATTTGGCAAAATTTACAAATCTTCAATAATTGTTGTTGAATATATACAAACTTATTTAGGTGAATAATAGAGTATTTTGAAATACTCTGAAAGGCTCTATCATCTCCCAGTAGGATTGAGTGTGTTTTAACTGGAAGTAGAATTTATTTATCCGATTAGGGCCCACACAATTCCATGTCACAAATCTAAACGTGACAATATCTATGTATTTACTAATTAACTATTATTTAATGCTATATTCGGCATCACATTTAGATCGAAAACAATTCAACCAAGTGGATCAGTTGTAAACTAAATTAGTCCGGCGTTAAAAATGTTATCAGTATCACGTGTCACGACCAAAAAATGTGTCACTTTTGGTCGGCATATAAGGAAAACTGCAGACATACATCCAGGGTTCCAAGGTCTATGACGTTTTCATGTGAACCAAAGCTGTTCAAAATTCAGTGATTTTTGTTTAAAAGTTCTATTAGTTTACAAACTATTTTAGATAATGTTGGACGAAATAGACACTGTCGTATTTAGATATTTAATTTATTTGATCCCCATACAAGATTCATCAAACTGTTCTGTTGAAACTTCCATTAAAAAATTGTGTAATCATATTGAATCAATTAGTCTAATGAATAAGTCTTACTTTAAGTTCTTCATTTTCTTGATATAAATCGGGTGGTTCTTCCGGAACTAAACCAATACCATTTAGAGAAAAGGATGCAGTAACACCTCTAGATCTTGTTCTATTATCCCATTGATCGCCTTGTCCTTTTAGTACCCGAAGTACCTGGCATATTATAAAGATAGATGTAAGATAATTAAATTACTTAAATAAAGTTTAGTAAAGAAATAACAATAAGAACTTTGTGGAGGTATATAATGTGTGTACAAAATAGTGACTACAGCTTTATTTGCAGTTTGGTTTTATGGTCATCATTGTTATGGTATGTCCCGTACATTATTTCATCACAAACAATGAGCTATACATCTGTTAATTCATATGGGATTTGAAATTGCAACTTCAAACAATAGGCTATGTTATTCTATGTTATCAATACAACTATGTTATTTCTTATGTTAATTTCTTAATTAGTCTCGTATATTCAAGCCCATATAAGATATTGTTTTTTAATATGTAAATTAGTTTTCAATTACAAAACCATATGATGTTATGCTCTATTTTACTGACCGGTGATCGGTCAATACATAAATAATATCGTTTCATATATAAGCGAGAATTTGTGTGCGCCATGTTGCAATATGAGATATTCAAACTTGTGAACACTGTTTGTTCCGAATAAAAGAATATCACTGCGGGTTTTCAACATTATTATATTGGAATCATTAACGTTACTATATAGGTTTGAAACGGGATTTATTTAATTGGCTTTTATAATAATTCTCGGTTTAGCTTGCCGTAGAAATTATATTAAGTTAATTTTAATGGACTAAATTCTTTATTAGTTAAATTCAAAAATTCTAAATCTTTAAAGTTTTAATATATTTCATGTGAATAAAG
The DNA here is from genome assembly GCA_009867245.2 of Adranes taylori. Taxonomy (NCBI): domain Eukaryota; kingdom Metazoa; phylum Arthropoda; class Insecta; order Coleoptera; family Staphylinidae; genus Adranes; species Adranes taylori. The sequence goes on from WYDF02149044.1 coordinate 3,161, forward strand.
TTTTTAAAAACCCAACCATACGTCCACGAAATATAAATTTCATTCTTTAGATTGTTATTTATATGTATGTATATGGCTTGGAACTTACCTTTGGCCCAAAAACTAATCCTATTGTAACAGATGTTGATAGTTGTGTCCGAATAAAACCCAATAAATATTTTATATCAGGTCCGGCTTGAGGAAATATCATTAAGCTAAAAAAATAAAGCATTTATAAATAAAATGATGGAATACACAAAATATATTTATTTTCTATACGAATATATCATTTAATTTCTTGAGAATAAAAGTTTGAAATTTGTTAGGTTAGTTACGGTGTAACCTCGTACACTATTTCATTACAAGCAGTGAGCTATACATCCGTTAATTCATATGTGATTTGAAGTTGCCTATGTTATTTCTTAGGTTAATTTCTTAATTAGTCTCATGTATTACATACACATATGTATTGTGCTATAATATATATATATATATATATATATTAGGTTTTTAAATAGAATACCATTATAAGGCTATGTTTTATTTTACTGGCCGCTGATTGGTCAATACGTAAGTAATATCGCTTTATTTATAAAAAAGAATTTATGTGCGCCACATTGCATCATCATGAGGTCACCAAGTTTGCGCCACACGCCACATTTATTTAATTGTTTTTATAATTGTTTAATAATGCTCATGTCCCGCGAAAATTCTTAAACATACCGCTGATCGAGGAAGCATTATAAAAGGATATGCCGATGAGTATAGGAAAATTTCTTCAATCGTTCCTTGAAGAAATTTGTGCTTTCTACGAATCTGATTGGATAGTTTAGAATTCTAGCAAAAGGCCTTTTCAATGCAATGCTTCTAAGATTTTGACCGCCTAAAGCTACCCACCACCATTTAGAAATTACCACCACTTACATTTTTTTTAGATATCAGTGCGAATGATATCCGTGAAAATTTAATCCTTAGAAATCTCAATGGATCAAGGAGATGTTTTTCTATTGAGCGAAATTCGAAACTGTCTAAAATTTTCTGATAGAAATTTCCCTCAGGCCACGCTTCTCGCGCGTATAAGTCACGCAAAGTGCCAACGGTCAGGCATCCGTCAGAAGCAACTTTTCAGAAAATTCCATATAAAAATATCCACGACATCTAGCATCCTGAGACGCAATTTTGGAATTGTGCTCTGTGAATGTGATCTGAGAACCTCGCTCTATCCAAAGTTATAATTAAGAAAAAACGACCATATGTATCTTACGACCAGCGAGCGTTTATCTCAACCGTCCCCGGTCAATCGACATTTCAATGGAACCAGTGGTCGCTAATAAATAGCGACCACTGGATCGCCGATCTCTTCAACAACGTTTGAGATCCATTACGCAACACCCTTTCACTTACGTCACTCAACTACGTATTTCCATCTCCGATTTTATAACTTTCTTTATGTTGTTAGTAATAGTAACATAAACAAAATAATAGTATGTAAGTTAAGTTTAAAATTTCAGTTTTTCAAATTTAATTTACTTATTATTACTTTGTTTATGTTGTTGGTAAAAACAATGCAAGGAAAGTTATGTTGTTAATAATAACATAAACAAAGCAATGTGGTTAATAAACAAATACTGCAATGTAGTATGTAAATATAGTTTAAAATTACAGTTTAACATGTTTAAATTTAATTTAAATATTACTACTTCGTTTATGTTAATAACAGCATAAATAAAGTAATGCGCATTTGAATAGTGTGTCACTGTCTCTTCATATTATTATTTTCTTTATGTTGTTAGTAATAACAACATAAACAAAGTGTGTAACTTAAGTTCAAAATTTCACTTTTTCAAACTCAATTTACATATTATTTTTTTTATTATGTTGCTATTAACAACATAAACAAAGTAGTACCAATTTGAATAGTATTTCAATATCTCGGTTTATATTATTACTTTATTTATGTTGTTAGTAATAATAATATAAACAAAGTTATGTTGTTAATAATAACATAAACAAAGTAATAGTATCTAAAAATAGTTTAAAACTTCAGTATAAAATGTTTAAATTTAATTTAAATATTACTACTTTGTTTATGTTTATAACAGCATAAATAAAGTAATGCGCATTTGAATAGTATTGTAATATCTCTTTATATTATTATTTTGTTTTTGCTGTTGGTATTAACAACATACACAAAGTAACAGTATGTAAGTTAAGTTCAAAATTTCATTTTGTCAAACTTAATTTACATATTATTATTTTGTTTATGTTGTTAGTAACAACAATATAAATAAAGTTATGTTGTTAATAATAGCATAAACAAGGTAATAGTATGTAAATCCAGTTTAAAGTTCAATTTAAATTTTTTTTATTTAATTTAAATATTACTACTTTGTGTTAATAACAGCATAAAAAAAGAAATGCGTATTTGAATAGAGTAGGAATATTTCTTTATATTATTATTTTGTTTATGTTTTGATAACATAAACAAAATAATAGCGTGAAAGTTAAGTTCAAAATTTCAGTTTTTCAAATTTAATTTTCATATAATTACTTTGTTTATGTTGCTATTAACAACATAAACAAAGTAATGCGAATTTGAATATTTCATCATATAATTATTTTCTTTATGTTGTTCGTAATAACAACATAAACACAGTAATATTGTGTAAGTTAAGTTCAAATTTTCAGTTGTTAAAACTTAATTTAAAACTTTGTTTATGCTGCTATAAACAACATAAACAAAGTAATGCACATTTGAATAGTAGTTGAATATCTCGGTTCGTATTATTACTTTGTTTATGTTGTTAGGAACAATGATATATAGAAAGTTATGCTGTTAATAATAACATAAACAAAGTAATAATATATAAATTTAGTTTAAAATTTGAGTTTAAAATTTTTTAATTTAATTTAAATATCACTACTTCGTTTATGTTGTTAACAGCAACATAAAGTTATGCGCATTTCAATTGTAGTTGAATGTCTCGCTTCATTCAATTATTTCGTTTATGGCGCTATTAACAGCATAACTTTAACTTAGATATTCAAATATTAATCGAGATATTCAAGTACTACTCCAATGCGCATTATTTTGTTTATGTCGCAAATAACAACATAAACAAAGTAATAAGATATAAATAAAGTTTAAAAGTTTTAACATGAAATTTTATATGTAATTTATATCCTATTACTTGGTTTATGATGTTATTAACAGCAAAAAATTGGTTAAGTTCTTGTTAATAACAACATAACATTGTTTATGTTGTTATTAATAACAAAACTCAAGTCATCGTAAATTAAGTTTAAAATTTGAGTTTATAATATCTAGATTACTAGCAATTGTTTCACAGCCTGCTTACCTTGTCAAAGTGAGGTTTTCAATCCTCGTGGCGTACATTTGTTACTTAATTATCGATTTATGTTATTAATTGAAAACTTTTCTTATATTTTCATATCTCTAACAATAGCCGAGATATCTGCATGCACCTTAATATGCATAAGGTTGTACAAACACTCAACTAGCAACAGAGATATAATGTAATACCTCTTCGATTTATTTAGATCCAAAATATATCATATCTAATTAATAATAATTATTAAGACTGAAACTTACTGGAAGGCGACCATAGTGCAATTGACAAGTGCTATATTGTAGATGGCATAACTGATTAATCGTGCTTCGTTGAACAGCGATTCCGCGTTTCGCACGTTGTAACAGACGCGAATACCCCATGCCAGAAACAGAACTTCGCCTGAAAATTATCAACTGTATAATTTCTCATATTATTCATTACTCATTAGGATGCAGTATGAAAAGGTGATGAAGTGAGTATGATATCAGTAAATTAAGGAAATCTCTATAATGAAGGATACATACACTGACCCAATTTAAGTTGCGTTTGGTTTAATTATTTATAAAACTAAGGATATTATCTAATATCGTGAAGTTATGATAAGATCAATTCTTTCCAAAAATTAGTCAAATTAGAGCACTACCAACTTCAATGCTGGGCATATAAGGGATATTTACTAAAAATCCGGAGAAATTTTAAGAAAAGATTATAACGTAAAATCTATGTGATAAAATGCAAGAAGATTTACTTCGTGACTTACCACATATAGCCTAATTACTAAATTGTTAGTATAGTTACAGCGCAGAGACTCAAATTTCATAGGATTATAGGAATATGTCAAATCAAATCTAACATGTGTGCTGATAACCTAACCCGACAGGCTAACTTAATCTAACGCTAACCTAACTAACCTTCTTTTCAGAGGTCTTAAAGGAAAATCACAAACCTTCAAAGAGTTTAGAGGAGCCTATCCGGATTGCATTTTCCCATCAGTTGTCAAACCTTTTAATCTGTCAAGCGCTGAGGACGCGATTGGATCCCAATCGCGGCTCATTAAACCTGCGAGACCATTTTACTTCATCTAGCTGACGCCCTCTCTAGGCACGTGTGCCTCGATACCATTTTCATGATATTACATCTTGAGCACGTGTTGTTGCGCGGACTTCTCCACCTTGTCGTATCGATCATTTAGCTTCTTAGTTTTGCCTTTGTTATTTGTCAGTATATGAATACGGTTCGTAATCTTATTTCAGCTTTCGTTGCAGCTGATAATATATTTTACTCAGTTGATCAACATTTTTATTTATTGATCCGTCTAGTTGTTCTATCAGTCTTTCCCTTTCTTCGTGAAATGCACTGCGCTCTCACAGTGTGTTCGGCACATCTCTTTCATTATCATAGTGTTCGCAGTTGGAACTGTCTAATTTTCCGATCCTTTTTAGGTACCTCGTGAACACTTTATGTCCTAAGCGCGCTTGGGTGATCTGATGGTCGACCAGGCCGTGTTCCCGGTTAACCCACTCTGATTAGACTTTTTGTCTATTGTATCTTCCTTCCCATTCTTCTTGTCAGTAATATAAGGTTCTTTCCTTGTCCTTCTGTTTTAGATGCTCTATGTTACTGACTTATCTTTCTCTTTTATTCTCGTATATGTACCATCTTTCTAGAGCCATTAAGTGTAGCTGGGGACTTCCTGCGATCACTTGAAATGCCTTTGACGATGCCGTTCTATAGGAACTCGTGACTGCTATAAGTACACCCCTCTGTGTTCTGGCTAGTAAATTCTTCATGTTAGCCTGGAATGTTACTTCATACCACACTGGAGACCTATATAGGATTATTGCATTTATCGCGGATGCCCGAATTGTCCTCTTGTCTGCTTTTGATCCTTGTACACTTAGCATGAGTTTCGCTATTTGCATCATTTTCTTGCATGCACATGATCTCTGAAGCTGAGTATCTTGTCGATTATAATGCCCAGATATTTGTCTGATTTTTTAATCTGAATTAGTCTCCCCGTACGATTGATTTTTGGAGTTGGAATTTGTCTTTTACACATCATTTTCGAATTGACACATATTCACTTAAAAATTCATCTTACTGCGAAACAATAAAATACTATACTTATCTTTATATATTGTGTTAGTACGTACTCTAATACTGAGATGGTCCACTTGTAAAGGAACTTTGATTGTTAATGTCTCCTTCCTATTAAGATCACTGCAGAAGCGACTTTTTCCATCTTTAGGATGGCCCAATGCTTTATCAGAAAAAACTTCAATGCAAGTATTATACGAGGTGTGCTTCGATAGTTAAAGTCCCTCGATTCATTGTTAACATAATGATCATCTTAATTTGAAAAAGGGTGTCAATTCGTTCAAATACATAACACTACATTAATTAGGTAGCATTCATTTGTTGGATTGTTCTTGTAGAAGCTAATTGTTAAATTAGATCGAGTTTAGGAATTATTTCAATTGAATTAAAAACACATCGTATATGTCGACCATCAAACGTGTAACATATATTAAGATTTAAAATAACAATTCTAACCGATGCGTAGGTTTAGAACAGAGTTAGTGTGTATCAGTTACACACATGCAGTGACGTTCTGTAATATAAGGGTGTTGATAAAGCTTAATACCTGCTAGCAGCATGGCCATCCACCCGCGGTTCACCGGATTTTTTTTTAACTTAGTCTCTCATAGATGTTGCACATCATTTTCGAATTGACACCACCTATACTTAAAAATTCGTCTTACTGCGAAACAGTAAAATACTATACTTGTCTCTAAAGATAATATACGCAATCCAGTTCTACCGCTTATGTCAAGAGAGAGAGTTTCTCACATATTTCATTAACCTATATAAGGAAAAGCCATGTCTTTGGAAGGTAAAATCCAAAGAATACTAGGATAAACAAAAAAAAATGCGTCGTATGATATACCATTCTGTCAACCACTTGAAACGTTTTCTTTTATACACTTTTCTCTTTTCTGCTACAAGAGCAATAGCAGCCGCCCACATTAACAACTCGTCAGACATATGGCTTTTATTAACTGAACGCTAATTGATCTAATTGAAGACTGAATTGTTAGTGGTCAAATGACGACTCAGCTTTCCTGTACAATTTAAATTTGCGCAAGCAAGCTGAAGTGCATGACGGAAGGTCTCTCCCGGTCTCTCCTAGACTTTATTTATTGGTCTATTAGTTTTATGTTAGAGCTCTTTTATTGTGGCTGCTCTTACTATTATAGCCAAATCGTCAGCAAACCCAATCAGATTAGCTCCTATTGGCAGCTTGATATTCATAAGTTTATCATACTTGATGTTCCAGAGAAGTGGGTCCTAGAACTCTCTTTCTAAAGTAATCTTTAATTATCTCTATTAAATAAAGTGGTACGTTTCTTTCTTGTTGAGCTGTGCTATTATTTTCTAACGAGGCGCTATTAAAAGCGGTTTGTACATCTAGTGTGACTACTATGCACATATTTCTTCTTTTCCGTATACTTTCCGAACCTCTTCTTGTGAACCGAACCACCTCTACTGTCGCATCTATAGTCGATTTTGCCGGCCTGAATCTGTATTGATTTAACAATATTTTTCCTAGATCTTCTCAATGCATTGATAGTCTTCTATGGAAAAGTTCTACTAACCCAACTAACTTGCGTAAAAAACCCTTTTTAACCCTTTTTCTCCGAGGGCCTTCAAGGCAAATGTGCTATCACAAACTCCTCATTGATTTTAGAGAAGTCTATGAGGATGGAGATTCGCTCTTTCCATCATCACTTGTCAGATAAAAAAATCCCGATAAGCGCTGAGGACGTGAACGGAATCCCGACTTATTAAACCCGTGAGACGATTAGGCGCCCATTTCACAGATCTTCTTGGCAATACCAGTTTCTTCGAACCAGATTGAAGTAGCATTTACTTCAAAGAAGCCGGAGAGATGTTGCAACCAATGTATGTCTATTGTAAACTTTCCGCGCTGTATAGTATTTAGCCCGGATCAACTCCTCGGAGGGTTACTACAATCTATTTGCGTCTTTGTTACCAGCTGTTTTACCTGCTGCGACTTTGCTCATCGTCTTCTTTTGCCTTCATGCCTTTACAGATAAAAGCACCACTAGCCCATTGTTGTGTATTAGCATTGCTCTCTCTACTTCTCAGACTAGGCTGCATAGAACTGTATGTCCTATGCCGTCGTTCTCTGCGCCACAATGTTCGAATTTCGGTTGGTTTATATTTTTAATTCTCTATAAGTATGAAGCAAACACACCATGTCCAGAAAGCATGTGGGTCATATAATAGTTGAACTGATCATGTGACCACATCACCCACTTTCCTACATTTGGTATTACCCTATGAGTCCAGTGATATGTAGTGGTTCCATCCCAACGTCTTTGCCAAACTTTTATTGTTTGTTCCCAGGCTTTTCTTTTTTGGCGATGTTATCACCATTTCTTCTCTGTTCGTATAGTGTCTCTCGTTCTTTTGCAGTGAAGTCTATAGGAATCTCGCCTGTTATAAGCTCTAATGCTGAATTGTATATTGTGAGATATGCAGCAGTCACCGCAAGGAGTCCTATGCGTTGCGTTTTTTCCACTACTTGTGCCAAGTTCTTTTATCTCTCTACTTGTGTCGCCTAGATTGATGCTATATAAATCATGGTGGAAATGACAGTATTGAGCAGTTTCCTCTTCGATTTTCTCGGACCTCCTATTTTGGGCATTATTATTGCTACTTGCTGATATATGGAGTGCAAAGGTAACACTCTTATCAATCGTAACTCCTAAGTATTAAGTATTTAAGTTCCTTCATACCCTCCACCCAGTGTTCGCCAATATTAACTTCTTCTATGCCCACTTTACGACCGCCCGTAAGCAATATTGCACTAGACTTAAGCTTAGCCAACTGCAGTCCACATTCATATATTTTCTGTCACCCGCGTAAACATATCAGACAATTTTCGTCTCCGTTATTCTTCATTTGTTGTTACTCCGATTACTACATTTATTGCAGTGCTTTTAATCTGCAAAGCCTATAATATCCGCTCCTCTTGGTATTTTAACTTCGTACATTATATCTCGTCGTACATTATATTCCACAAGGCAACATTTATAGTATGGGTACCCTCCGTGGTCTCAGTGCATATTTTCCTACCTACCAAATAGCTTTGTATATATCGGAGTATATCTTTCGGCGTATCTATATTTCCTAAGGATTTATGATGTTCGGCCATTGCGTGCTAATAAAAGCATTCTTAATGTCTAACGTCACACGTGCGCAGATTTTCTTTGTTCGCTATGTACCAATTGCTTCTTTCTTCGCTATTGTTACCATCTTTACGATTGCAACCACCTTACTTCTACCTTTGCGGAAACCGAATTGCTTATTGCTAATTCCTCCAGTACTTTTAAGGCGTTGCTTGCTCCAATCGATTTAACAATATACTTTCAAATAAGGTGGCTCTACATCTTGCTTGTCCGACTTCTCCTCGTCCTTCCTTCTTGATGAGCACAAGCCTTCCACATTTTCAGCTAACTTGGATTTCACGATCAGTCATTACTCTATTGTAGAGCTTAGTTAGGTACTGAGACCGCTTAGTCGCTACCACCTCGACAATCTCATTGCTAATGTTATATATACCTGGTGCTTTTCCATTTGTCGCAAAGCGGCATTTTTGACCTCGCTTTCGGTAAATGTCATTTCGCTTGTTATAAGCATTTGTTTCACGCGTCCGTCGTTGTAATCTACTGAGCCCGTTGGAAATAGGTTTTAAATAATCTCAATCTCAGTTTCTCTCAATAATCTCAGTTTATATCCGATTCACCATAGGTAATTGTCTACTTCTGTCTGTAAATCTCTACAACATTTGGCTTTACTTTTCTTAATGTGATTTTTCATTTTCATTTCTTTTGTCACTTCATTTACGGCGTCATTTCCTAGTCAACAAAACTAAACTCTGTGCCTTCTCCGTGCCTCAGTGCCCGCTGGTACGGTTATCTCTTTTTTGGTATTCGGATCTAGCTGCGGCTATTTCTTCTGTCCACCAGTATTGTGCAGTTCTTTAAATTCCCTTTTGTATTAGCATAGCAGCATCGCATGCTTTGTATATGGGTTTCTCTCAATTATATATCGAATCCGACACTCCTCTTTGCGTAGGTTCTTTCATTTATATATCAACTTTGTTCAGCAACTATGTGGATCTGGTAAATCATACAACGTCCCCAAAAAGTTAGTGATTTGTGACGCCAAGTTGCTGATAATAGTTGAATTTCTCAGTATGAAACTGAAATAATATATAAATGCTGTCCTAAAACAGTCAATAAGGCATTGAAGAAGCTACTAATCTCAGGTTCGATAAATATTGCGTCACTGATGGTAATAAGAGGCAGCAATCAGATGCAAAAATTGTGTGTCGGTTTTTATCGAAAATTTTCGGAACTTGGTAGAAATTTGGGCGAAAAGTCGTTTGTATTTTATCCTCTCCAGTTCAGCTATGAATGAGAATATGATTTTTTATACTACTGATACGACATCTAGTCTACACCAGCGACAGTGAGATTTTCTACGAACAAATAATCGAATGAAGATTTTTCAATGGATTATAATTGGTCTTGTTAACTAATCAAACAAAGGCTTGAAGTATAACATTAATACAAACAATTACTTGCTAAAACGTCTATTTTGCTGCACCAATAAAATTGCAACTTCCCCATGCCAGAAAGGTATCAATTTGTCGATATTATCCTAGTACTGTACCACAAGCACGATGAATTGTAAACATTGCGTCAATTTTATACAAACCATTATAATATCTGATATGAGTGATGAAAAGTGAATTTAAAATTTATTAATGCGCTGTTATTGATTCAATACATCGACATGGTTAATATTCTGGACTCATTGCAAACACATTGTCAATTAATGATACAAATATCTATAATATAAATATAATATAGTTTGTTTATTCTCACCTATGGCTAAACTATGATCCCACCAATTATAAGAACATTGCTTAAATTTAAGTCCAGCCTGATCTTCTATCTCTTCGGCAACAGGTGTCGCACTTAAAGTCCATGTACTCAAATAGATAAGCATAACTAAGAGGATTGGAACCATCCACTGGAGCAGTTGTTTATCAGTTAGTTTCACTTTATGAGCCGATTTTACGCGATATGTGAGAGATACTCTAAATAAGATATATGTTAACGATATAATAGATACAATTTTCCAGTGTCATAGAAAATAAGGTTTTGTCAGATGCCTACGTTTTTAGATCCTCTAAATACAGTTCGAATATCTGTAAGTTTGTGACTGATTTGTTTGCACTTAGCCTGTTTTTGTTTCATTTCTATAGCCTAAACAGAAACTCCAATGATATATTAAAAAAAAACTTTAGTTAGTTAGTTACAAATAAGTTAATGAATTAATGGTTTTGGCGCCTTTTTTACCCAATCATGTAATCTAGATTACATTCAAATGTTGAGCAGCCAGAAAATCTTAAGGTGTGAAGTTTTGGTTCATCAGGCAGCCATGGAAACAATGGGCTATAAGGCAAAACCCGAACCAATAATCCATAATAGTTGGTGAACTGAAGAGCTCACACTCCCAAATGAATAAAACAAACGACTTTACGATAAATGGTTGATAATGAAAAATCCAAACGATCCACAAAGATATGCCACTAGAAATAGAGAAGTTAAAAGAGCAGTAACAAGAGTAAAAGACGCAGTTTGGGAAATTAAATGCGGACAAATAAACAGTTTAATGGGAAGAACTCGATCAAGTATTAAACTGCATGTGTTAAACTTCGAAAATATTCAAATCAATGGAGGAGACTAAGAAAGAGATTCAAAACATGAAAAACAATTAAGCTCCAGACCCTGAAGAAATACTGATTGAGGTGATTAAGAGAGCCAGAGTATGTTATTAAAAGTGCTAGCATCAATATTTACAAGATGTCTAATAAGCGACCAAGTACTGACTGAATGGAAGACAGGACATATTACGTCAATACACAAAAAAGTTCAAAAAAGGAGTGCAATAACTGCCGGGGCATAAGCGTGACCAGCTGAATAATAAGCTGTATGAGTGGATCCTGAAAGAACGAATTGAAGCGTACAAATTTGTACCCATCAACAAACTACAGGAAGCACTTGATTACTTTCAAATTCCATCTACTGACATTAACGCTCTGAAGAGATTATACAAAAATAGTACTACTGTCCTAAAGTAGGCAAGAAACTTTCTGCAAGATTTTCAGTATTGAAGTAAGGGATTGCGACAGACAGGGAGGTTGGATTTCGCCTTCACTTTTTAAAATTTACAACAGCAAAACACTAAAATACTCACATAGAAAATGTGAAAAACTAGGATGAGAGATAGATGAAAAATGTTGTTTATACATATAAATTTTGAAAAAGATTTTAGGTTTATACTAAACTTTATGAATTCCAATAAAATTCAACAATCGATCAGTTTGAAATGAAATGCAGATTTCTAACAAGACTTTTCTGGGGATGGGGGGAGGGTGGCAGATCCCGTTCGCCCCCCTCCCTTACCTAACTAAATTACTGTTTGCGGACAACTAAATAATATTTACGGAGTACAATGATATCTCCTTCATGCTAAGAAAGCTCCAAGAAGAATAAGATCAGTACGGTCTAGATATCAATATGGAAAAACTCAATACATGCCTATTGGAGATCCGCATATGGACATTGTGTTGCGAAGTGACACAATAAAGTCAGTTCAAGAATATAAATCTTTAAGCTTTACGATTACTAGTAATGGAACTGATGACCATGATATTAGAAAGAAAGTGCAACTCGCAAACGAATTACACAAACATTACATCCTGTTAACTGAAACTCAAAAATCAGCAACAAAACAAAAACAACTGTGTACAAACCCATTTTAAAGAACAGAATGACCTAAGGTTCAGAGATTTGAATGCTAAACAATACGTCAACGACTTTTAGCAGCGGAATTGAATTTTTGGAGAAGATGCTGCAGAATTTCTAAACTGGAATATGTCACCAACGTTAATATCAGACAAAGGATGGAAGTAGAGTATAACAACATAGATGCAATTTAATCTAAACAAGTTACGTGGTATGGGCATCTAAAGCGGATGGGCGATGAGAGGTCGCCAAGCAGAATTCACGACTGGTTTCCGTACGGGAAAAGAGGTCGCTCTAGAATTATCTGGATTGGGAGGACCGAGGAAAATGGGATCATATCTAGCATTTGGAAGATTATTATAATGCGGCATTTTCACAACAAACGCTATTTTAATAGTAACTAATCTTATGCTTTTCAATGAAAACTAACTATCTGACAGTTAATTCAGTAAATTGATAAATGTGTGCCATATCATAGTCTTTCACTATTCGCTTACAAGGTTTTTTATTTTGTATATGAATTTATTTACACAAATTAATGTTGTACTGTTTTCACCGTTTTCAAAATATTCTTGTTGTATACTTGACAGACTTCAAAATTAATATAAAGAGGTTTTGCTTATTATTCATCAACATCATCATCAACAACATTCATCAACTATTACTTTTCTACCTGCTCAAGTTTGCTCTGTAATTCATATGAAATTTAGATCGTAACTTATTTACCATTGGAATTAATGAATATGACTTGGTCTGCAATTCTTGTACACCGACCCAAAAACACTCTTTTTTGTCAAAATTTTTGTTCCACAGTTGATTTTCGATTCTTTTATAATGAAATACTCGGCAAAATCATTGGATTGCATTTAAGATTTGTTCGGCTATAAGCGATTACAAAAAGCATTTTATATGCAATTTTTCAAAGCAGTACCCACCACACTTAACAAATTATGTTGAAATATTTTAGGCTTATGTAAATGATGAAATCTCTTTAAAGCAGACATTTGGTAGACTGTAGGAAACCAAAGTATACTCCAAAAGAACCTTTAGTCACATTTAGTAAACTCGTCACAAACTCTTATTACTGAATGATCACATTTAGTGAATTAGTTCCACATTTTTGAATTAGTCACATTTAGTAAACTGTAGTAGTTTTATAAAGTTATTAATTTCAATATATGATATTGTAGTTTTGAACAAAAAGCTGTCTATAGTGAAGTAATTAAATTAAATGTTATATTAAATAACTTTACCTCCATGTCTTCATAAGAAGTGCTGTATAAGTAATACAAAAACCCAAATGTCTTGACCATTTGGTAGCTATACAGGAATATTTATCTAATACTGGATATATTGCAGCCATCTGTAAAAAGCACAAATTTATTTTTGCTTCAGATGATTGGAGGAATATAATGTAAAGCCTAAGGATTTTTATATGCGTTGATATTTACTTTGATTTCTTTTTCAACATTAATTAAGAAACAAAGCCAATAAGTAGTATAATTATAAATGTACATACCTCTAAGTACATAGTAGCACAACCCAATAATGTAATTGCCAGAAATATTGGACTAGCAACCTTGAATACTTTCAACTTTCTGTGCTTAAACATGTAGATAATTAAAACTACTGTACACATGGCACATGTTGCACTGAAAGTTAGTAATGTTATTCTGCAACAAATTAAATTCAAATTACTTTCACAAACTTACTGTAATGCGATACATACATAAAAATATTGAAATAATGTATATTATACATATTATACAAAGTAGTTTTGATCTTAACTGAATTTGACTAGTTCATTGTAGTCAAATTCAGTAAAGATCCCTCAAATCCACTACTCCAGTAATCAAATTCACTACTTTGATCATTATAATTTGAATTTAAACATTAGATTTAGCCTTCTTTTAAATACTATTTAGTCGATCTGACAAACTCTCGATTAGGGTCGAGAGTTTGTGAGAGGGGGGATAATGTAGAGAAGAATAAATATAGCCCTCATTTTAATTAAATCCTACTGTATCAGCTTTAATTATTGTCAATATCCAGTCGTCATCTAAATCATGTAACTGGCTTAATTCTATGAAATATTAAAATTCTTTGGAATTATCATTTAACAATTTAATTAACTGTGAAAGAAAATATTAAGAAAATATTCTGATATGAATTTGTCTCCCACCTGCGCTTTCTAGATAATGGCTATAAAATAGAAAAAGGTACACAGCAGCGGAAGGCAGTAAGAAATCGCTCTGCAGAAGCCGATTTTCACGAGCTAAGCTAAGGTGGAACCTTGCGAACGCTACGTACCTTTTTGCTGACAGATGCCAAGATGGGAAAAGTAGAAAAATAAAATAGAGATAGTTTTGATGAGACGTTAGCAGGTGCCGGATAGCAATCAGACTGTTTTCATTGGTTTGCGCCTGAAAGAAATGGTGTCCTATATAAAAGCAGCTTTTTTCCACCGCGTAGCTCAGTTAATGTTAAAATACTTATAAAAATAAATCCGAAAGGAGAATTTGAAAGAAACAACTAAAGGAGCCCGACGATGCATAGAACGGCTATACGAAACTAGTCGACATAAAATAAAATATCCATACGTCAAGTAAAGACCAGTTTAAATTCCTAACAGAATTTACCAAATTGTTAAAGAATCAAGAGATATTGCCGAATCAAACAAAAAAATAATTTATTATCCGAAGATCTATACAGTTCATTCTGAAATAAACTGATTGTCATAAATTTAACATTTTGTAAGTGTGATAGAATAATACTGCTTTTATCTTTATAGGATTTTGGATATCTGATTTTAAAACCTTATAAAACAATTCGAAATTGAAGTCTTTAAATATTTAAAAGTCTAATAAAGTATCTTTTTTGTCGATCATTTCATACTCATGGTTATCAGAAGAGAAAATCATGATTCTATTTAGAAATAATAAAACTTACCGAAATGGCCAATGGTAAGTAGCTAAGCAGGGTTCTGGACCTCTGCATGTTACACAACCCGGTTGGCATTGGTGACAGTTGAATGCTCTATTCCATAACAGTGTAATTGAATCATGTTCATGATCACTTATATTATTTTCAATATACTCTGCGTATGCAACTAAATAAATTCAAAAATAAACGTATAAGTACATTTGGCTTTTACTCGGTATAGTGGAGTATTAATCAAAAAATTCAAATTCGATATAATTTAAACCCCATATAATTCCAATAAGTGTTATGTTAGATCTTTCGGATTATTCAATCATCATAGACTATATTCTACAACAAATTAATTTAAAATATCAATTAAATGTATTTTGTTTAATTATTTAACTTACTCAATTGAATTATAACATGATAAAAGAAACGTTTAAATTTGAATAAATTACTTTTTCGAATTAGATAACATTTTCAAAAACTATTGCCATTAAATTTCAAATAGAAAACAAGAAATCAATTGTTTAATTTTGAAACTAATAGAGCAGTATACTTTATAAAAATTTTAAATTAAATCTTACGGTCTAAAAAATACATTAATTAATAATCAAATGAAACACTAAATAAATTTTTTCATTAAATTAATTTTAAATGAAAACAATAATTTAAATCGAAAATTCTTTTCTAATTAATTATGTATTGTTTCATTACTAATGAATGTATTTTTAGCCATAAGGTTTAATTTAAAACTTTTATAAAGTGTATTGATCTATTAGTTTCAAAATGAAACAATATATTTATTTTATTTTGATTTGAAAGCTAATGACAATAATTTTTGAAAATGTGTTCTAATTGTTCCAAAAATGTGTTCTAAAAGTCATGTAATCCCATTTAAATGTCTTTTTTTTCATGTTATAATTCAATTAAGTAAGTTAAATAATTATATTAAATACATTTAATTTTTATTTTAACTTAATTTATTGTAGAATATACTCTAGTAATGATTGAATACATCTCAAGATCTAACACAACGTTAATTTAATTTATATGTGGCTTAGATTATTTTAAATTTATAAATTTTTTATAAGTAAATTCTAATCAGTTCTAATTTGATTACATATATTTAAAATATGTGTTTATTTATTATTCACAATTTTTGTAAAGTAATTAAACTAATTGTCGTTTTCTTGCTGTGGTTTAATTATAGAAAGTGTCTCGTAATAAATTCTAAACGAAGAAATGATACAATTTTGAGGTTAAAATACGACGATCAATTAAATGCGGCTCTGGTAAAATGTCCGTTCGCGACTTACAGGCCGTTAAACCATAATGCATGCTGATTTTCTATATGTTTAGAAAATTCAACGTTACGCTTGTAAATAGTGCAGTAGATACTGGTGATAGGTAACACCTCGTTGTAAAATGTCTTTTTATATTTATGGCCTCACAAATAAAAAGGACTTCTAAAGAGGAGTCTTGTTTATGTTTTTTTTCAAAACAGATGTTCCTTGTCTTTCAAAAGAGGAACGCTTGAAATATTTCATTTATGAGGTACTTCATTTGAGGCGGCATTATCATGAAATGAAGGAGTAACTTTTTTCAAATACGAAGCGAATTAGTATTCGGCATTCTTATTCTTTTTCCCAAAGAGGACTTCCTCTTTTTTATCAATAGAAGAGTTTATTTTTTTTCCAAAAAGATGAATTGCTTGTTTTTTATTACAAAAGAGGAACTCATGAACAGGATTTATTTTATTATAAGCTTACTGGTTCATGATAACATTTGTGCACGACGTATTAATGATGGATAGCACCTCGTTTTAAAAGGAAAATATTGGAAGTAACTCGTTTTAATTTATGAGGCCTCAAAAGAGGTAATTCGATTCAAAGACGGGAAGTAAAAAAGTAACTCGTCACATAATTTAATGTAAATATTGATATTAGAAATAAGGGAAATCTCCTCATCCTTGAAAAAGAGTAACACTTTCATTTCAGCCTGATGAAACGAAATAGCTCATTAATGAGGAAGCCATCAGCAGCATGATATCCGAAGCCGACACATAATAGAAAGCTAGTCCTCTTATCCTTATGGACGGCGCTGCAATGAGTGATATGTACATCAAACGAGGTCGTTACGTTGTACACAAATATTAGCATCAAGGAGTTAAGTCTCCTCTTTTGAAAAAAATAGGAACCCTCTTTTCTTTAGAAAAGAGAAACTCCTCGGTTGAAAAAGAAGGAGAAACTCCTCTATTAAAAAACAGAGGAACTACTCTTTTGAAAAGGATAAGAGTAACAGTGAGGCCTCAAATCAGATACCTCATAAATGAGGTACCCATCACTAATAGATACAGTGTTAGAGGCGGAACTAATTGCAACAAAATAATTTGTCTTATGAATGGTGTGTAGCTAAAAAAATAACATACTAAAAATATACATGGATGCTATCTTGAAAAAAACTTTTGAAAAAAATTATCGTGTGTTTATCTTACAGAAAATTTCATACTAAAAAAGTACTCTTGAACGAATATGGCAAGTCTAACTGCTTTAATTGAATATTGATAGGACTTTACCCAAATCTGTAGCCGCTTGTAAATGATAATAACTGATTGACAATAAAACTTTTTAAAATATATGAATAAATTAATTCTACTTGTTATTAGTTTGAATTATTGAAATTATTTAAGTAAAACTAGCTTAATTTGCTAATATCAGTAGTGTAAAACGGCGGGGACTGTCACACCTGTTACTGCGCAAAAAAGTAGATGGCGCCATATTCGCAAGATGGCGGTATGTAGAACTCTGTATGTCGGTAATGTTGTAAACCGACGTTAGTACTTGCCCGGAGCAAGAGAGGGTGATAGTTATACTAATAGCTTGTAAAAATATACCCGCCAAGCATAAATAAAACAGTAATTACAAGCGGATTTCTACATATGAAATTTCTAAATATATAATTTGATCCACCCGGTATATTGAAATAAAAAACAAAATTATTATATGCAATCACTGTTGCAATAATATACAAAAATAGAAAGAAACTCTTTTGCCAATTATGCAGCGAACCAATTATAAACAGAAACCACATAAACGAAAGAAGGTTACACTGCATTTAAATTGGCCATAAAATATATTAAAGAAGGCCCAATTATTTTTTATTTAAATTTGCAAAAAGCCATAATGAAAAAGCAAGGTTTGAGTGCCAATTACAAAGTTTGACCTCGTCGTGATACATTACCAATACATCTGTTACGCACAGATCTGGAATATATCAAATCGTGTATTATATGATTGAGTGATCATTTTAAATATTATTAAAATCATATCTACTTGTGAACAGAAAAGTGGTTGTGTGTATTGCGGCTTGGATATGAGGAATTTTAGTGTTTTAAACCCGTTTTGTATGCTTGATTAAAAGCGAGTTTGTATGGGAATCGTTTAATATTGGGAGTGCAAGATGGATTAAACAATTATATATAAGATGTGAAGTGTAATTGTGAAATTCATTTGGGAAAGTTTTATCAATTGATTTTATTTTAAGTTTTATTTTGGTTTTATTTGGATATCTTAAGAATTTTATTTAAGCTAAGAGTCTTATTTATTATTCAAATTTTGATAATACCTATTCTCTAATATTATTTATACGAAATTTCAAATGGATATCGTATGTAGTAGTACTATTATTTAATTTCATACATAACAAATTAATATATTACAAGAATCTTTATTTTCTTAATGTACTACATATAAACAACGTCATATTATTTTTTTATTTTCGGCATATGAATGCATCTGAATCTAAGCTAGGTATCATTTTAAAGAGAATTAGCCTGTATGTTCTTAATTAGCCTGTCAGTTATATATATATATATATAACTGACATATATATATAACTGACATATATATATATATATATATATATATATATATATATATGTAGATTGTAACTATATGTAAATAATTAAATTTTCGTATAATAGTATTTGTATTAGTAAAACAAGTATTTGTAATTATATTTTAAGTTATTATCTAATTTAATTTGTTTTTATTTTCATATATCAACTTTACATTAAAAGTTTTGGATTTTTATGATAAAATTTTGTTGAAATAAAACAATATAAATACTTCGTACAATATTTGTTCTATTCTAAGAAAACTAAGTGTATTTACTGTGTTATTGGAAATTAAAATTTACTTATCAATTGTAAATATTAAATTTATTTGTTTTCATATATTGTAAGAAACCTATTCTCTTATATTATGCCTATTGTCTAGTAATTACGTTTATTT
>WYDF02149155.1:1679-20247 GCA_009867245.2 Adranes taylori
TGGCTATTTTGTGGAGATGGTATGAAACCATATTTAATATATTCCACAGAATATTGTCTGCATTTCATACTGAAATTTTCCTACAATAATTTATTAAAATAAGTTAAATGTGAAAATATAATTAATTCTATTTATGGATTGTATTAGAATTACAAAATTTTATTATTGAATTTTATCTTTGACAAAAATATTAGATATTGCTAATTTTTAACAAATATAGTACAACTGATGTGAACTATTTCAAAAGTTTGAATAATATATTCTCTATATAAAAATAATAAATATTAGTGGCGGTCTTAACATACATAGTATGTAGACTACTCTCTAGTTACGAGCCGCAAATCTACCCTTTTGTACAGTCTACATAAAACCAATCTTTACTATTTAAAACAACATAACCTCATAATGTGATTTTTGACATTTCATAGCAGAATGACAGATAATGACTGCAATCAGTGTTGCCACCGTAAGGGATGTTAAATAGTATTGCCAGAATTAAAATATTAAAATACATGGCCATTAAGGATTAAGCGCAGTTGAATCTTAAATAATACGAAAATCTTTAGTGAAACTAATAATTTGGCCACCCACTGGATATCCAATCTTTTCTTCGCAATGTAAATTATGAGAAGAATATATTAGAATTTAAAGCTATAAACGAACAATGAATGAATGATTATAAAATGCAATAAATAGATTATTGTACTGTACTAACATTGTACATAGAAGAATAGTAATATAAAATGTTTTCTTACATAAAATATAAAATTTCTGGTATGAGTTTTTGGAAAAGATACCGATTCTATTTTTATTTGGAAACTTATAATTAAATGCGTAAGTTTTTCATGGCATTCTTTATATTAAATATTCGCCCACATTATTGAAATGTGTCAGAAAAGTTATTTAACAGAAACTTATTTACTGACTAATCATTTATACACTCTTTTGTTTATAATTTATTATTAATACTAAATATAATTCTATATTTATTATAATTAAATTATGTGTAAAATATGCATAAAATTTATTTTATGTAATGAAATTGATATTGAAGCAATATTTGCAATTTTTAAATATTAATATGCTTAGTTCATTTCTTAATTAATAATTATGGCTGCGTAACACGATGCCAGTCACTAAAATGTAGTCCTGTATTTTAGTTATTGTTTGGTGTAAACAAATATTTTAGTATTAAATTCTAGCACTAGTTTTAATGATGATTCCAGTCTAGTAAAGAGGAAGCGTGTTTTTTTACTGGCGCAAGTGATTACCCCCAGAGCTACTATCCTGTTAACTAAACCGGTCTAGATACACCTTTTAGCTCGCGTTCCAGGGTTTGATTTTAGTACCAGCAGCTAAGTTGCCGTGTATTAAAATGTGCTCAAAATGTACTAAAGGCATCACATCAAATTTGTGGAATTATATAGAGATAAGGAATGCCTTTGGAATACACAAGTAATGGATATGGAAGACGTTGGGCTAATAGAACACGATAAAAAAACCTGAGGTCGACATATGTACAAGAGATAGTGTAATGAGCTGGCTACTTCTTCGCACGATAACCACCCCTTACTTCTTCTGAGACTAATTTGTGCTGACTATCGCGAGTCCTATGTCGAATTAGCGTAGAATCCGATAAGGTGCATTATGTCCAGAAAACACCAGCTCAATTAAACCTACCCAATTCAGCGCCAGTACCTGTACCTAACTACGGATATGACTCAGAAGAAGTCCATATAAATAAAATCCACATATAACAAGACACCCACAGTTTATCAAATAAATATATAAACATCAGAATTATAGTACTATATAAATATCTCAGAATCTCGGAAATATTTGAAAAAAATATCATTTAAGGCTTGATACGCAAAATTAAAAGATGTATCTGTATCAAAATTATATCGCAGAATAATAATGAAATAAGTAATTCACAACTATTTTAGGAAATAAAAATGCACTTCATTTTAAGACGTACTTTAGCTTATCTTCTTTAGATTCGGGTTATAGTTTTATTGAAACCTTGTTATCCCCAATAGATGAATAAAATACTGGATTCGCCAATGGATCTGTCTCTTCTGAACATGGGTTGATAAAATAAAAGAAAGTTGCTGGAACTTAATGTTGAAAATTCGTAATGTTGAAAGAAAGCTTACAAGCAATTATATTCAATATTCTTGCATTTAAAATAAAATAATCAACGCCTTATACTAAAATAAATCAATACTTATTCATGCTGATTCATTAATTACACTAAATTAGTTATTCAATAAATTTAATTATTGTTTCTATTCGATCTTGTCATACATGCGAATTAAGAAGTATGTTTGTATTAACGCACAATGACCATATTTATTCAATCCGAATTGCTTTAATTTTCTTCGGCAATTAAAACCTGTTTCTTTAAGATAAATCTATTTTTATCTGTAAAATTCATATTTAATTATTTATTTAATTTATTATTAAAATACTAACTACTAAATACTGTAAGGCCTCATACCTAATTTCTTAATTATTTTCCCGTCACTAGTAAATCATGAATAAATTATAATTTTTATTGGAATTACTTCATAATTATATTTTTACGAAGCTGACTCTCAGGGATTTCTATGACCGATGCCAATTCTTAATGTTCCTTCAAGTGCGTTCAGTGCTGTTTTTATTCATTTTTGTGCCCCCTCTAACTAGCCTTTTGGGCACCTGTGTGCAGATTTCACTAATTGCTTCTAGCCATGATTACTACGTCTGTCTACATACATTCCGCTAAAACCCCATATGCTACACTCACATCAATATTGATTTAGATCGATCATTTACCTATGAAATGAAAAATTATAAGAGTATTGTACCTACGCTTGCTCTACTTCTGCTTGTCGTATAAATCTATGTTCCTATGTAAAAGCATTTATTTAAGATTATACTTAAATAGCACAGGGTATAATTAATAATTCATAATTATGTCTACACTTTGATCGTAAAACGGATCTCTGGTAAGTTTCCCAGTGGTCGTCTTACCATTTATAACTGCTTAACCTGCTACACATTTAACGCATCTAGACCTCGAATGGTTTGCATTATGTATAAGTATCTACAGCTGTACAGCTGTTTCCCCAATAAATAGCAAATGAAATTTATCTAATATTCAAGATTTCGTTTCAAATTCCGGATTGTTTCTTACTCTAAATTTAAATGCTGCCCCCCCCCCCTTTCATAGCATGAAATGGACTGACAATAAACTTACAACAAGGATCTACAGTTAATGTAAAATTTTGCGTAGATGATAACCAAAAAATCTAAAAGATGCAAACAAAGATACGTAAAAAATACTTGAACTAGCAGCTGTATTGCTCCACTAGCTAATTTCAGGAAATCCACTTGATCTTCACCTTACGGCCATGATTTCTCAGGAACCGTCAGCCGCAGCTCTATTCCAGATTGACGTCCAGTCCAGCTTGGCCCGGGTTTCAGCCTGATAAGCGACAAAGTTGCCCGTGACGAAAGAATTTTTAAATCCACAAAAACAGAAGATCGTTCATAGGGTGGAAATATTACCTATGACACCGGAGTTGAATAACCATACTATCGCTGAATTTGTGTCTAGTAATCATGCCAAACCGAAACCGCGCTATTTAAAATATATAAACTGGCGAACTTAGACCTGACGCCATTAAATGAACAAATTTAACTTACTGAATCAATGAAATCGTTGTTCGAGCTCCCAAACTGAACTTTTAATCACACATTTCTCACAACTAATTTTCAAAATGAAATTGTCTATACAACTTGGGTGTCCAGACCATATCTACACGAACCTAAGCAGCTTCTTACGATGGAATTATAACACATACTTAATACAATTGTAAACGACGGTTCAATTCCGGAACGCCTCCCTCATATAGATTTTATATTTGCAAAAATTCGACAAAAATAAATTAACAATTACGAGAATGGATATAACGATCGCTATTAAAACTCATAATACATGACGGAACATTACTACAATTATTTTGAATCAACTATTTCCAACTCGCTCGCTCTAACTATAATTCCTTACAGAATCAGACACCTGATTATTATGTAGCGCCTAGTATAGCTCTCTGCTTTACCATATTCATTCACGACGATCTAGCCATTCACAATCATCAGCTGCTGTGACACACGAAAATCTGTCGCTGAACATGAACAAAATAAACAACATCGCACGAAACATTAAAGGCAGCTTGAACGCTACCAAGAACCGACCCAAGCAACCAAGAACCCACGGTATATTAGAAATGTATATGTCGATTCGATATTTTTGAACTTGCTGGAAATCTTAGGTGTTCTCTTGGGCATCAATTCTGATGGATTCTTATGGATTTTTACTAAATCCAAATTACCGCTGCAACGGCTTATATCAGTATACACACTTGCTTGTTGATATATTCTTGGAAGTAGGGATTTGAAGATTTAGTGCAAGCAGGGATTTAGGGAAAATTGGGTTTGTAGGAGGACACGCTGGAATGAAATTTATTTAATAACTAAGTTCAAAATGTTAAACCGCGTTAGAAATTCGCGTGCGCCTAGTTCGACTCTTGCCCGAAAGTGAAGTGGTAAAACTGTTTCGAGGTAAACATGCAAGCCAGGCAATTTTTTAGCCAATGAAAACAGATCATTCAGTAATTTACCAAAACTTGGAATACACTATGTTTTGGAACAAAAAAGAATTAATAGATTGCTACAAACCAATTCAGCCAGAATTTATAAGAAATGGACACGGTTTGGGCTGTCATCTAGAAATATTTAGCCTGATATACATTGTCAAAAGAAAAAGTGTTTCAAATACAATCAGCAAATTTGAAAAATAATAAGATCTATAAATTGAATTAAAACCAAGTGTTCCGAAACTCCATTTATTGATTAAACATTTCTAATTGCCTCCATTCATGAGGAACAAGAAATGTCTTAACAATTCTTTCGGGGAGACAATTACCCCTTCTTCAAAGAACTGAATAAATAGCTTAATTAAATATTAAATAGTTGAGTAAATATTTAATGAAGCTATTTATTCAGTTCTTCTGAAGGAGTGTCTCCCCGCAACAATTGTCAAGACATTTACTGTTCCTCATAGAGGCAATTAGAAAAATTTAATCAATAAATGGAATTTTGGAACAATTATTTTTAATTCAATCTAAAATGAGGACTCCAACACTGAAACATACAATATTTAATATGATCTTTGGTTGTTGAAATATGGAGCGATTTAATATTAATGATTTAATATTCATTTATAAATTTGTTTTAATTTATATAATTTGGAGTTTTAATGTTCTTGTGGCATTAAATTAATATGTATATATTTGACTAAATACTTCCCTGACATTAATATTTATGAAGGCCATATTTTTATTTCCTCTTTACATTATGTCGTCTTATTTGACACTAAAGAATTGAAATTTAATTTGTCTCGCATTACGCGCCGCCTCTTTTACGTCTGAATGGTAAATTCAATCCGTCTCGAAAACAGTAAACACGAATGTGAAATTGGCGACTCGTTAGCTTTGCTCGAATAAACTTGCAAATTCTACTCTACAAGAAAAGGTTCATGTCACGTCATCTGATTATATCGGCATCGTAATAATTATTATTGTAAAATAAACCATGGAAATGTGTATACGAGGTGTGTGCTTACAAATTCTACATTTTTCTTGTCATTATGATGACATATTAATTATAACGTTTTTATTCACATCGCCATTGTTAATATTCATGTTTGATACATCACTTTTTAAAAGGAATTAATTCTGATTTAATATTTCAAAATTATGGCTAAACTCATGACTATAATGATAACATAAATATATTATCAACTTGTTCCAAATGTAGAAAAAATGTAAATATTTTAAATAATGGCACTACCATTGAAAGATAGCTTAGAAAATTTCAAGTAAGAGTTCAACTAAAATAAATAAGACTGATGAATATTATGGTGCGTTTAGATTTAAGTGCGCACGCGCTGACCCACCACGCATGCTCAATGCAAACGTTTATCCGCGCAGTGAGCAGTATGCGCAAATTGCTACGATTGCGATCCGCTTGGTGTCAGACTCGGATGCATGCTCAAAGGAATTAATAAATTGATATCCAAATGCTCAGTTTAAACTGCAATAAGCTTGCAGCATATGTTCGCTGACTAACCAACTGTACTTGATATAAATCTGTGTTTGTGATGGAGAGTGTTATCGCTTCTACAAGAATTTGAAAATGTTCCCGTTTTATGGGATGTAAAGCACCCAGAATACTATTCAAAAACAGAAACAAACCTGACGCGTGGCATAAATTAGTTGGTACCTTAAGTATAGAAAATCTGACAGACAGTACAGAAGCACATAAAAAATAAAAAGGTTCACTATGGCTGTACACAGCAGTTGCCAATAATGCAAAGTCACAATGCTTTTCTGAAACTTGTATCATTTTTTATTATCTTGGGATTTATCCAGCTGAGGAGTTACCAAGCTATTCTTGTAAAATATTTGAATTGGTCGTAAACAATCAACCGAAAATAAACGCTATAAAAGTGGGAGACTCTAAAGTGAAATTGAGAACTCGAGCAACATATTTGGGATGTGTTTCTGACAGAAAACTTAATTTTAAAAACCACGCCAACAGAAGATCGGCAATGGCACTTAAAAGAGCTAGAGGTATGTACAAGATATTAAAGGAAGGGAGCGAGCTAAGAATGAGCGAGAGAATTAAAATATTGAAATCAATATCAGAACCTACTCTATCATATGGACCGAAAATCTGGTGCAGAAACGGAATTAAAGCCAAGAAGTATAAGCGAAAACCCTAAGTGTATTTAACGAGTAAACATAAAGGAGTATCACATTAATATTCCGGTATGGGAAACCATAGCCCATAATAGCTAGGAAAAGTTTCAAATTCAAATTTTAATTAGATGGCTACTTTTTAGTATTATATTGTCCAAGTCTTTATTCAATAATATTTCATTTAGGTTTTATTATTTGCTACAGGTATGGTTCCAAAATCGTCGCGCCAAATGGCGTAAAAAGGAACATACGAAGAAAGGTCCCGGCCGACCTGCACACAACGCCCACCCGCAATCGTGTAGCGGCGAACCAATTCCGCCAGCTGAGCTACGCGCCAAGGAGCGCGCCAAACGGCGTAAGAAGCTTCAGAAAGCACTCGAACGCCAAGCGCGTAAATTGCGACAGAAAGGCATTGCCGTCGATCTCGTCGCGCTGAAACGCGATTACCTGAGCCAGCGCACTGGTAGGCCGACAAATGCTGGAGTTAGTGGTACGGAAACAGGTATACCTTTTTCACATACGTAGTTTTTGAACATGTCGCCAATAAAAATGCATTAAATTGATAAAATTCAATTCAGGACCCATATATAGCTTGTTATAGATACATTGGTCATATTTGAACACTATCGGAAATATTTTTTGTATATGTTAATAATAAACATATTGTTTATTGTTTAATTGTACAAATCGATAAAGTTAGATATTCCATATTAATAAAAACTCATTTCTGAAACTCCTTGCAAGTATTTATTGCAAAATATTTTTTCTACTTTACAGGAAGTGATTTTCTGGATAGCGACACTAGTGATATTGATGTTGTCGGCGATTCAGGTGCAGAATCTGAAACTTTAAGCACCAGCGGCGATATGGAATCGCCGCAAAATCATTTCTATAGTCCGTTAAGGTCAAGCAATCAGCATTTCTCATTAGATCATCACTCATCCATATCATTAGAGGTTAGTTAAGAAATATATAAAAATTATTTTGAGTTAAAGAATTTATGAATATTACACTATCCCAGATATTATTTATCAGCGTATATGTCAATATTCATTAACATTATGTCCAATATATAAGAGCTTTTTGATTTTGAAGTTTCTCGTCAGTCTTTTTGTTTTCATCTCGTGAACTCTATCGGTTTGCCTTATCAATCCAGTTAACAAGTAAAATTCTTCGGTGACTGAAAAGTTCAACGGCTTTTTCTTATGGGGTCTGTCAGATTCGATGGCTCCTTTCCAGTATGGAAGAAACTTGGCATATCAAAATCCTAAGTGACTTTTGATTCTGAAGGCCCACAGAGGATCTCTTTGTTTCGAAGGGCTATCTACTTGCAATGCACCACTGTGTCATTCCAAACATCACTAATCCTCCAGAAGATAGGTCGTAATATTCATTTTTCTTATACTTCTGAATACTTCTGTCAAAGATCGGGTTACTCGTTACAACATACTTGGTCTTTTATATTAAGGCTTAGTCTATAATCCGTACATGTTTTCACTAGACGATTTAAGAGATATTGAGACTAGCATCGTTTCTCGCATTTTTATGTTATTTATTGGTATGCTATTCAGTCAGACTCCATGTAGCTTATGTCGGAGAGCTTTTACAAAAAGTCTTGTTGTACATATGTCGTAACTTTTTCATACTCCACACAAAATGTGTATGTCTTCAGTGTGTTAAAACATGACAATAATCTATTGTTTTGCTGTCATTTTAAAATCCTCCTAGGAATGCCTCCTAGTTCTAGGTGGTACTGTGGAAATGAAATATTCAGGGTGTACCAAAACTAGCTCTGGCGTGGGGAAGCAGCAACGTCAGTACTGATGTGAGGCAAGAAAAATTGTTTTTCGGTATGGCTGGCACTCAGAAACTTGTAGGCGGAAAGACTCAGTCGGATAGAAGTATGCGATAATGAAGGCAAGGGAAAACCACCTTGGGAAAACCACAAGCAGAAATAGCCCTAAATTCCCGGCAGCCCTTAAATGGACATAGGATGCGAAGAATCCCCGGGTGGATAAAAATCGCTATGTGAAATCGAACTATGTATGAAAACGGAAAAGCACACAATGTCGTCAAAGAGATGAAAAGAAGGCTAAATATAAATATCCTAGGAATCAGCGAAACACACTTGCCTAACTCTGGACAACGTACAATGCGAGACCATACAATCTACTACCCCAGAAATGACACCAAATCACATAAAAACGGAGTAGGCGCAATCGTTTCTCCAACTATAAAAAATACCATAAAATCGTATACTCCCTTTTCAGACAGAATGTTACTGCAACTTAAAGCATATCTACTCGACCTAAATAACATACAAGCCTATTCACCAATAGCAGATAAAGAAGATGATATTGTGGAAGAATTTTACCAACAATTAGAAGCCTTGATTAGGATGACCAAGAAAAACAAAGTGACGTTAATAATCGGCGACTTCAATGCCAAGGTCGAGTGAGAAAAGGTGACAGACGTTACGGATCGGAATAGTTTGGGAACTAAAAACGAAAGAGGGGATTGTCTCATGCGATTTTGTCAAAAACAGAAATTACTGATAAGCAATATCTATTTGAATTAACCCGGTAGACTTTACACCTGGATGTCCCAAGCAGATTTAAGCGAGACAATTGTAAGAAACGAAATCGACTTATCGAAATCGACTTATCGGATAATGGTACCAAAAAGATTTACAAAGTCAATCGATGAATACTTATTCCGGGGCTGACGCTCAATCCGATCATAACCCAGTGGTAGGTAAACTCGAAACTAAAGTAAAACGTCTCGAAGGGAAAAGGCCTTGTAAATCAAATGAAATATTATGATATTAAAAGACTCTGACATTAAACAACAGGTACAGAAATCCTTAAGAAGAAACATCGGAAATATGAGTGAACACGAAACAGACGCAGTTTCTAAACGGGAGAAAATAAAAGCTGCTGTTGAAGTGACAAGTGCGCTTTTGCTGCAAAATCGCATAAAAAAGAAGAATGGGATGGCTGACAAAATCATTGACATGATAGAAGAGAGAATGCAATATAAACACAAAAATCTACTAATAACCCTCGCCTGAGACTGATAGACGTAGACGGAAACCTTAGAAACTTTATATCAGATGACTTGAAGCTGATGGACACGTGGAAAGATTACGTAGAGCCACTTTTTAACGATGAACGCAATATGATATGGGACCAAGATGAGGAAATGACTGGACCCACAATACTAAGATCTGAACGGTTAAAAAGCAATTTAACCGCTAAAAAAAGGACAAAACACACGACCCAGATAACATACAGGACGAGATCTTAAAGCTTCTCTGCGAAACAGATGACCATTTCATCGATTTTCTGACAGAACATTTTAACACCCAGAGGTAATGAACAATATTAGATACGCTGATGACACAGTTATGATTGCAAATGATTGAACGCAATGCAAAAACTTATACAAAGAATACACATAGCAAGTCAAAACTATGGATTGGAACTCAATACGGCTAAAACTAAACGCATGATCATCAGCAGAACGCAATAAAAGGTGGAGACGTACTTGGAAACCACAATCAATTCAAAATGGAATTAGTCACTAAAAATAAGAGCACGAATTGAAAAAGCTCGAAATGTGTTCAACAATATGAAACAGAGGTTCACAAGCTCAATAGAATTAAAATGAAGACTGGTAAAATTTTATATATTCTCTGTCTTGAATCCTTTGAGTTGTGGATATATCTCCGCATTCTTCGGATATCCTAAACTGACCATATCACTAACGTGGAAGTGATGCATGCAGAGAATGGGAAAAAGCAAAGAAGTAGTTTTCACCGGAAAAATGGCAGCCTGAATACTTCGGACATATTATGAGACATCCTAAGTACCACCTACTGCAGTTAATAGTCCAAAGAAAAGTCGACAACAAAGGAGGACCGGGAAGAAGAACTCGTGGATGCGTAACCTATGCCAATGGATTGGATTAAGGTCGATTGAATTGTTCAGAGGAGCCGTAAGCAAAGTCAGAATAGTATGTTAATAACTAACGTCTGCAACGGATAAGGCATTGGAAGAAGTAGATATACTGGCCCAAAACTTGGTTGGGTCCCAAAGTGCGTGATTTGTTTTTTATTAAATATGCAACTCTCTTTCAGCTGAGTTAGATTTCTGTCTGATTTCTATTTTATATTTTTGTACTTGTTCTTGTTTTTGAATTCTTTGCTTCAACCATATTGAGTCTCATATCGGGGTCCATCTTTATCTCATTTGAACTGCTCAATGTTATTATCCTGAATTTCTGTTTTTAAATTCGCTTGTTTTTCTTCTACCTTCATGTAATAATTTTAATATCACTCCAATAGACTGTAGTCTGAAGAAATGCTTGCTCAAGCATAAGCATAGACTGATGTAATTATATTTCTGAATAGATTATAGTTTGAGTTGGTTTTGTAAAATATTCTCTTGTCGCTGGCTATGTTTAATAACAACTTCAAGCAAGTGAAAAAATCTGTTTATAATTCAACGGATGTTTTCAATGCAGAAATATAAAAAGTGATCAGTTCTTATATTTGCAGTTCTGTGTTGAATACTAGGATATCATCCTGGCGTATCTCAGTATTAGTTTTGCTCCGCTCTGAGTGATT
Source organism: Adranes taylori (assembly GCA_009867245.2). Classification (NCBI taxonomy): domain Eukaryota; kingdom Metazoa; phylum Arthropoda; class Insecta; order Coleoptera; family Staphylinidae; genus Adranes; species Adranes taylori. The sequence goes on from WYDF02149155.1 coordinate 13,116, forward strand.
CATTTTGGTATCAACCATACTTACTTTACTTTGATGCCGCTATAGTCCATTAAGAATCCGGCCTTTGTCTACTACAGATTTTCGTCAGTCGTCTCTCTGGGTAGTTAACTGATACAGGTCTTGCGTTAAGAAATTTTTTTGGCATCCGCCGATATGCCATTCTCTGGACGTGACCGAGCTAAAGTAGTCTTCTTGCCTTGATGTCTGACATTATCGATGGAGCAATATAGAGGTCTTCCAGTTCTTTATTGGTTCTTGTTCGCCACTCACTGTTCTCGTGTACAGCACCAAAAATCTTGCGAAGGACTTTTTTTTCCCAGACACACAGTAGGTTCTCCTCTTTTTTCCTAACAGTCCCGGTTTCTGAGCCATACCAGACAACTGGCTTGATAATGGTTTTGTACACCAAAAGTTTAAATTTTGGAAGACTTTAGTAACCTCCGGAAGCTAAAGAAGGACCTGATCCCAGCCACTACTCTTGCTTTGATTTCGTCGGGTACTTCTATGTCGTGTGTTAGGATGCCTCACAAATATTTGAATGCATCGACCCTTGGTAACTATTGAATTTGTCAGTGTTCCGCCATCTGATTCAGTTCCTAGTATTTATCATACATATTGTCTTCTCCTTGTTGAGGTGTAGCTCCATTTTCTTAGCTTCGTTCTCGAGGGTTTATACATTCTCGTTCCATCGCGTGGTAGAGCTGCTAGCGGGACACACTATCGTAGGCGACTTTAAAACCGACATACAGCTGGTGGACCACTACGTATTCATGACACTTCTCCAACACTGTATTCATGACACTTATCCCAAATCTGCCTTAGAGTAAATATCTGATCTGATATCTGATATCGTTGATCTTCCAGGTGTAAACCGACTATGGTTTTCGCTGATAGAAGTTGCTGTGTAACCCTTAAATCTCTCGTTGACGACTTTATCGACGATCTTCTAGTAACTCCAATATTTTTGACGGTATATTATCTATCAAACTTTTTTCGACTTTTACCATATAGACGCCTTTCTCAATAGATTCTAACCAAGTATTAGTACCTACTATGTATTGTCCCAAAACTTGGTTGTTTTCCAAAGTGCGAGAATTGTTTTTTATTAAGCATGTAATTCTTTTCACCTGGGCTGGACTTTCAGTATTTTTAGCGCTTTTTGGTTTTTATATTTTTTGATCTTTTCGCATTAACGTATGGAATATTTGCCACTTTTGATCTACTTAAATTTTATTTTACATTTTTGTACTCGTATTTGTATTTTATCTTTTTTCTATCATCCTATTGAGTCTCACTTCGGGATCCATCTATGACTTCTCAATGTTATTATTTTGAATTACAGTTTTCAATTAAGAATATATAGATGGTATTACTTTTAAGAAGTATAACTGTTTGTTAATAATTATTTTGAAAACTCTTATTGACGTTTAGGAAGTTCAATTTGCTTAAAAAAGCGAAGTAAGGGTAGATGCGCATTCCTGGCAAAGGTGACAGCCTTCTCAGTATCTTCTGATTTCACAACGATTCATTGCATTCGTTAATGAAAACCAATGATCCGCTCTATGCACTACCTCGGCTAGTAAACCAATTTGAAAATCGTTTATATGAATGTACATGGAATCGGCAAAATGAACAGCAATAGAGAGCGCCTGGTGAACTTCTGTTCAATAATGACCTAGTCATCCTAGGTGGCACACCTAGGATGGCACAATCTTTCCTCATAAAGAATGTCACAAAGTATCATGGGTATCCCCAGCTCTTCGCACCCAGAACCAAATAGACTACACCAAAACGTGGAAGAAGTCTCTCCTGGATTTGAAAAATCGCAGAAGTGCAGATATAGCAGTGATGACCATCTTATGACTGCATGCGTTCACATTAAGATTCCTGACAAGAGAAAACAATTTGATATTTAAAGGAAGAGATTTGAGACTGGAAAATTGAAGAACGAGAACAGCAGGAAAGATTATGCACTGGAAATAGGGAACTGGTTTAAAGGCCTTAGGATGGATGGTTAAAGGTTAATGGTGAAAACTGGTTAAAGGAACAGTGTAACACTGATTAAAGTTGAAAACAGCATTCACAGATACAGCTGAATGAGTGCTTGGCTTTACTGAAGGAGTGCTTGGCTTTAAGAACACAAGGAAAAAGGGGTGGATGTCGGAAGTAACTTAGGACCACATTGAACAGCGAATAGAAGTGAACCTGAAGCTAAACAGTTGCAAGACGTGCCTCCAGAAAATCCAGCTCCAGACAGAATGTCAAGATTGTTGGGGATATCAAGCTATCAAGATAAGAATATCAAGATATCAAGCCAAGGATAAGGAGGTGAAAAAGGGTGCTAAGGCTGATCGCAGGAAATGGATTTGAGAATTGGACGTACAAACAGAGAAAGCGACAGGCGCTGGAAACATGAATGAACTATACGATGTCACGAAAATTCTCTCCATGGAGAAAGTCTACCAAAGAAGCGACCTCATGAACTTGAACCGTGAACCATATCTGAACAAGAACCTGAAGAAAAGGAAGAAATTGTACAGAATAGAGAAGGAGTAGGATATGTAAGTAACTCGGACCTACTCTCCAAGGAGGAGATCGAGACAGCGATCAAGCGTGTAAAAAATTGAAAGGGTCCTGGAGCAGGTAATATTTCACCAAATCACCTGTCAACAGACCCGATACCGCCACTGATCTACTGTGCCCTTTCATCAAGAAGATTTGGAACAAATAAAACTTGCAACAGGAGTGGAGAGAGGGGCTCCTCATCAAATTAACCAATAAAGGGGAAGCCACTAGTTGTCATAATTGGAGAGGAATCACCCTGCTATCAATTCCAAGTAAAGTGTTTATGCGCATAATACTCAACAGAATCAAAGCACAAGTGTAATCACAAATAAGGAAGGAACAAGCAGGGTTTAGAAGTCATCGTTCTTGTACAGGCCAAATTAACACGCTTCGTATTATTATTGAACAGTCAAATGAATTTGTCACTAGCCTTCATCTTCTGTTCGCAGAAGTACGAGATTCCGGAGAAGATAACCAAATAATTAAAGAAACAAACAACAATTACACATGCCGTGTCATCCACGAGGGGAATATCACAGAAACATTTGCAGTCAAGTCAGGAGTTCTCCAGAGATCTATTCTCCCTCCAACAATCTTTCTATTGGTGCTGGATGAGGTGATGAGGAAAGAAACCTATGAAAAAAGAGGGGCATACACTGGAAACTGACTGAACGAGTAGAGGATCTAGATTTTGCATATGATAACTCTTCTTACAGAACCATTTTAATATGGAAAAGAATCCCAAGCCCTCGAGTGCGAAGCCAAGATTATGGTTCGGAAAGTAAACTCCTACAAGACAAAGATTATGAAAATAAACACAAGAGATGTAAGAATACTGAGCGTGAACAATGAGGACATGGAAAATGTAGAAAAGTTCATGTATCTTGGGAGAATAGTTATCCATTATTGTGGTGCAGCTGCAGATGTCAGAGCAAGAATCAGAAAGGCTAATGGGGCTTTCATTAAGCTGTATCCACTCTGGTAGGCAAGAGAGATTTCCACAACGAGCAAACTCCGAATATTCAAAACCAATGTGAAAACAGTGTTCTTATACGGTTTTGAGACTTGGAAGGCCACCTGCAAAATCACCAGTAACTTGCAGGTATTCCTGAATAGATGCATCAGAAAAATTCTCCGAATCTTCTGGCCAAATGTGATATCTAACGAAGATTTTTGGAACCAAACGAGAGAGAAATTCGTCTCCATTCAAATCAAGAGAAGGAAATTGAGCTGGATTGTTCATACCCTCCGAAATTACCGGGATGATGTGGAGAGACAAGCTTTGTTCTGGAATACGCAGGAATAAAGGAAATGTAGAAGACTAAAGACATGATGGAGAAGGACTGTAGGTGAAAAGCCTAGAAAGACTTTTACAGAGCTGAAGGTCCTCGCTAGACATTGAGTGCGCTGGATAAACTTCGTGGAAGCCCTATGGTCTGGATAAGAGCGAAGGGAATTAGCACATTAACACATTATATGAATGTACGTACGTATGATTATATGCCTATAATGTTACTAAAGAGATCTTATGAAATTAAATGCAGTTATAGAAGTAATCAACGAGGAGATATTCTATTACGGTGGAAACTCATCCAAACACTTAGAAATTATCGCATTTAGGAACCTAGAATATGTTATCTAGAATATTACTTGAGTATATTATTTCGAAAACCACTTATTGGCACAGCGCCGAGAGGAGCGTAGCTCGTTTTTTTAAACCAATTTGAACTTCCTGAACATCAATAAGCAGTTTTCAAAATAATTAACTCACTTATTAACAAAGAGGTATACTTCTTAAAAGTAATACCATCTATATATTTTTAATTTAAAACCTGCAGTTTAGCGCGTCTACTAATACAAGAGACTATCTACTAATTCCTAAGTGTTTGGATGAGTTTCCACCATAATAGGTTGTCTCAACGTGTCACTTATATAACTGTATTATATTTTATAAGATCTCTTTAGTAACAATATAGGCATACAATCATACATACGTACATTCATATAAACGATTTTCAAATTAGTTTGCTAGCCGAGGTGGTGCACAGAGCAGAGCGTTGGTTTACATTAACGAATGGAATGATGTGATAGCAGAGGGTACTGATGAAGGCTATTACTTATGCAAGAAATGCGCTACCACCCTTACCTAGCTTTTTAAGCCAATATTAACTTCCTAAAAGTTTTCGAAATAATTAACTCAATTATTTACAGTTTTTTAACGCTTATTTTTCTTCTACCTTCAGGCGCTATCTACCTTTAATTCCACCAATGTTTCATTCGAACTTCACTTCAATAGGCTGTAATCTTAAGAAACGTTTGGTCCAGAATATGCATATGCATTGTAGTTATATTGCTGAATAAATTATAGGTTATATATTTGATTTGGTTATGTAAAATATTCTTTTGAGGCTGGCCATGTGTAATAAAATGTTCAAGCAAGTGGCAAAATATCTTTAAAATTCAAAGGATGTTTTCAATGCAGAAATATACAAACTGATCAATTTTTGTATTTGTAGTTCTGTGTTTAATACTGGAATAACATCCTCCTGGCGTACCTTAGTATTAGTTTTGTTCCGTTTGCGTGTTTCATTTCCAGTATCAACCATACCTGAAGGATATTACCCTATTAAGGATATTACAATTCAAATAGAAACTTCATATCAAAAAATCAGCTCATTTCTATATACACATTTTTTGGTTTGTTGATAAAAATTATGTCTAAAATTAATTGTCCATACATTTTTTTCCTTTGTTGAACAGTCCAATAATTTAGAAGATTCGGGTGGTGGTGATCGAAGTAGGCCGTTATCATCGTGTAAACCTCCATTCTCCCTAGCGCAATTTACAACCACCGGCAGTTGTATCAGTGGAGGCGGACGGAATGATTGCGCCGGTATAGATCTTAGCCAATCGGCGACAACAAATGCACACACAACTTCCAATTCAGATGATATGATCTTTGGCGACGACAAGAGTAGGATACGACTGAATCCCTTTAGTATCGAATCATTATTGAACACCTGAAATTAAGTGTTTAAAGTAAATGTTACAAGTGAAGTTAGTGATTGTATTCTACGAAGGCAATTCGTAAAGAGTCAAAGAAAATCGCAACAAGTACATAGTAATATAAATCAACTAAGAAATTTCGACACACAACGAAGATCGTGTAAGGGTATTAAATGATATCAACAAAATGTCAACTTAATATGTTAACTGTAAAGGGTGTACTAATTACGAGGATGGATGCTAATTTATATAGGTATGATACTTGAGATAATTTTTATTTAAAATTTTATTATAATCGCTAAAAATTTTAAAATATCTTTCACAACTGCCTATTTAAGAATCATTTCTGAAATAATATAATTGAATTCTTTTACTATAAAACAGAATTTCATGTTAGAATGCCTAGCTGAAGTGGGTGGAAAATAGATATTTTAATTAAACAACAGGTTTTTTTTTTTGGAAAATACCGAAATTTCTATTTAATCACAAAGGCATATAGGAATTCTATCTAGAACAACACATCCGATAAATGGCCTCCTTTGAGAGATTTTCACATGAATTATAGTAAACAGGAAACAATGTCTTATTTCAAGACTCGGGTTGTAGATATAAACATTGGATTTTTCAACGAAGTTCACAGACGTTAAATTCCAGTAAGATTAGCGGCTAATTCTGCTCTCCAGAAAGGTATATTACAGGACTAGGAAAATGTTTAGTGCAAGTGGCACCGCACCGTCCAATTGAAACCACATCTCTTAGATATACATACCGGCCAATTGAGGCGTCATAAACTAGGTTATCCTGTCCGATACGGTTATCCTGTCAATCCAGAATGTTAACCAAATATGAGTTGTTAGTAATGTTATTGAAACGAGTGAGTCTAATACAAATTTTAAACGTAATTTGTCTAAGTTAACGTATTTAGCCCTTTTTAGTAAACGCCTTGAAGACAGGCGCATTATAAATGTGAAATATATTTTAAAAATATACTGATTAATAATTACGGGACTACATTTTGATGTGCAATACATTTCAGAAATATTTGTTTTGTTATTTTTTATTTATATTACTTTTTAAGAATAAAAAAATCTTCAAAAGACTGTACGTACAAAAGGAAAAAATTGTTATTTTATTTATTTGTTATTACTTATTGTTTTATATTATTATTTTCACTTTATGATTAAATGAAATGCATACGCCAGAAATTAGTAACTATATGCAATACATTTTTTGACGCGGTATTATTTACGACGTTTTGCCAATTTTAGTATATCCAATTAACGTTGTCTATATATTTAAAGACGTAAAAGCGTATGCAGACTGTCAACAAATGAAAAAGCCGGAACGGTTCTATACAGGCGCTTCTTATGAAAATAACAGCTCCCTCGACAAGGTTAAACATGTAACGTTTGCAAAACTTGACAGATGACGAAAATATCTGCATTTGAAATAATAACCATTGACATAGTTATATAACATTGCGTCAAATTGAAAATTATAAAATTGTCAATTTCAAGAAACTGATGGAAATTTGGAAAAAGAAGCTTCTGTTGTTTATACT
>WYDF02149265.1:0-22604 GCA_009867245.2 Adranes taylori
CGAGCCATAGCCGGTAAAAATTGGATGAAGAGAGCACAAAACCGAAACGATTGGAAAAATTTGAAGGAGGCCTACATTCTGCAGTGGATAGAAAATGGCTGATGATGAACTGGGAGAAAATAACAAACTAGCCGGGACGCCGGGACCATACCATCACACCGGGATTGTCCCGGTAAAAACGGGACGCCTTGAAAGCCTAATTATTGCTTATGTAATAAACTCAATTTTTTTGCCATTCTCCTGATCCCATTGAGATCCCACTCTGTAAATTTCAGAATATAAAGCTTATAACACTGCGATAAATTTTTTTGTTGAAAATAAAAAAGAAAACATCCAACATGTTCAAATGTAGTGTATCATATTAAGCCTTATGAAATTCCTTTTAAAATAAGATATCAAACATCTCTCATAAGTAATTCAAGAATTAAAAAGTTAATGAATGCCAAAAAACGACTATTCAAAAAATTTAAAAATTAGTTAATCATAAAACTCATTAAGAAAAAAATTCTAAAAATATGTTTTTATTTATACGAGAATGGTCTCAGAAAGGTTTATAGAGATCAGAAATGGTCACGTTGAATTTTGAAATTTTTTGGTTGATTTGGCATGGAATGATCCAACTGTTAGTTGTAGAACTAATAAAACTCGTATAATTAATAAAGTAACAACGTATAATGGATTTATAGATATTAAGGATAATTTATTAAATTTTAGAGCAAAATTTAAGAAAACCTTCGAATAAACTTTAACGAATTTTAAATATCTGGGATTTCCCGATCGTGAAATACATACGATCGCTAAATGAAGTAAGGAGTTTTAATATGTGAGAAGAAGTGGGGTGCCGTTTACTAACATATTTGATTTATTAGATACCAAACAATAGTAACTAATCAAAATATATATAAAAAGAATTTGTTTTTAGGAATATTAATGCGTAGTTAACAATAATTATGTGAACAATTTTCAATGATTCAATGTAGTGAAAGTGAAGAGGTGAAAGTCTTACTCCTTTGTCGTCTGACGTTATTCTTGATTGCATCGTATCGTACAACAAGCACTCTGTACACGACGTTTACTATTACTACATTCAACGACCTTAAAGTTAAGCAATTCGCTATTTCTTTTCACTGAAAATTATATACTTTGTTGTTTAGCGTGGAAGAACAAACAGTTTTATTATTAGTGATGGGCATAATAATTATACACATATTAATTATGAATTACTGAGTTACACGTGTATTAAATGAAAATTCCAAGTGTTTTTTAAAAATGTGTAAATAGCCATGCGAAAAGTTAAATATAAAATTATAACTATATTTTTTATATCGATATTGATAAAAAAGATTCATTCTTCTGTGCAAAATCGGGTATTAACTATTGAAAAAGATTCGGTGAAATTAGCTTGTGATCATTTGAAAGCGAATAAACTTTACAATGCTGGAACGTTAAAAATAATTAATGTTTTAAACAAAAATTTATTAATTAGTAGAAACGTAAGTAGTAAAAAAGATGTTGAAATATGTTTATCAAACATTAAATGTTTGCCAAATGATTTCATATTACACAAATGTTGTGAATTAATAAAACAATTACAAATTTTGTGTAATAATTTAAAGATAGTGATTACTGGAACCAATCAAACTGATTGTGACGATTTGAACTCAGAAATTTTTAATAATAAAAAAAAAATCATTAAATATAATAAGAATGAAAATAAAAATTGTTTTAACTCAACAATTGTTAGAAATAAAAGAAATATTGACACTAATGTAATTAAATTTTATCCATATAGATTACGAAGAAGTTATAATCATTATTATCCATATTATACTATGCCTAATTATTTAAAAAAATATTTAAATAAACGAATGACAACTCGCTATGATCGTTATTATTATCCAAAAGTTCCATATGGAAGAATGCAAACTCGCGAGAAAATTAATTTTCCGGAAATCGTACGAGCAAATCCATTATATGAGTATAATAAAAGTTTTTCGCGAATTAATTCGAAATTTAAGCCGATGAGTTTGGATTATAAGAGACCGCGCGTTTTATTTCCATCTGATTCGATCACTTTCAATGAACAGCCATCCGGTCAAGGATTGGATTATGTTTCGGAAGATATTAATTTACAGGATCTACAACAGAGTTTTGAAACAACTGACCAAGGTAAAAGTTATATTTATTTTATGATATAAATTTACGTCATGCGCAAACTCCAAATTTTACTATTTCGCTTTCCATAAAAATAGAAATTTTCAAGGTTAAATTACTTCTAAACTAAATCGCCCGTGTTTCATGAACATCTCACACGACAGCTGAAAAGTCTCTGAATACATCGATTAAAGAAAAGAGTAAAAGTAAAGATTAAAGAGTAAAAGAAAGTATTGATTCGTTGGATTCGCGAAAAATGGTTTCAAAAGTCAAACAATCAGAAACAGTCTGTATAAATAGTCTGTATAATTTATTTGAAAGTGATCGATTTAAAAGAACTCCGAAAATATCACAAGAAAGCCCCTTTCAATTTTAAACATGATAACATCGCCTTCTATCCAATAGATTGAAATGTATGAAGGAAGAGGAGGGGATGGCCAAATATTTAGCATCAGATTTAAGTATGTAGGATAAATGAGTGATAGCAAGGTTCAGATGTGTGATTGAGAAGGGTGGAAATAAGTATTGGTTAAATGAGGATGACCGCATGTGTAGCGTATGCGGCAGAGAAGAGGAAAAATGTAGTCATTGGATAACAGAATGTGAAGTATAGGGTGGAATGATAGGGAAAAGGAGTTTGAGGTACATTCGAGGGTTAGTTTGGGAAAGAAGATAACAATCAGAAGAGAAATAAGAGGGAGGTAAATAAAAGAAGATAAAAGAGAAAGAAGAATGGGGAAGAGGGAAAGGGGATTACGGATAGTCATAAAAAAGGGTACGAAAGGGATAAAGCCTTTCCTTCCTCCATGAGGCAGAAATAGTTTAAGAAAGAAAAATAAAATAATGGATAAAATATATGCAAAATGGTTTAATATTGTTATTATGAATTAGATTTAGTTTTTTATTGTTTCTAATTTTGTATATGATGTATTTATATATGTATGCCAATAAAGGTCTTGATTATTATTATTATTATTGAAATGGTGTAAAGATTACTATGCCGTATCTATTATTTTCACTAAAATTGGTTCATTAGGGTCCAAATATTTCAGTTGCACTCACATACATCTACGTGGTATGATCAGGTAATACGCGAAATGTTTTAATTTCACGAGTTGTAGAAGTTCAACTGTCAAGTTTTTGTTGTTGTTTTATTGGTAGACATATCCACAAACGTATATTAACAAATGCAGACATATTAGTAAACAACCGCAGAATCACTATCAAAGAAGTTGCTGAAGATGTTGGCATTTCATGTTAAGCTGTTTTGGGCATGGATATGTGGCAGCCAAATTTGTTACCAAATTGTTGAGTGTTGATCAAAAGCAGTGTCAAATTGACGCTGCTTAATGAAATCCACGATAATCTAGAATTATTCAAATAAATCATAACTCGTGACGAAACATGAATGTATGGATATGATGAAGACCCAATCGTCCCAATGAAAGCTTTCTGAAAAGTTAAGAGTGAAAAAAGCTCGTTAGGTTCGTTTGACTGTGAAGGCTCTACGCAGTTTTCTTTGACATTAATGGCATAATGTACCATGAGTTCTTGCCACCTGATCAGACGGTCAACAAAGACAATCCGAAGAAAACGTGAAGCAATCCGAAGAAAACGTCGGAATTTGTGGCGAGACAACTCTTTGCACCACGATAATGCACATGGGCACACTTCGTTGATTGTTCGTGAATGTTTGGCAAAAAAAATATCGCTACGATTCTCCGTGTCCTCGAATTTCATCCGAAATGGCTCCTGCGTCTTTTTTCTATTCCCGAAGATAAAAAAGGCCATGAAAGGACGACGTTTTACCAGTATTCATGTTGTGTATAATTTATTGAACTTCCTCGTATAGATGTTACGGTTAAAGTTTTTACTTAGCTAGTTTAGACACCAGCCAGATAGTACACAAAGTATCCAAGTGTCTGGCTATTTTGATGGAAAATCATATTTCTATGAAAATAGCTATGAATATTGCTTGGTTTGTATACCAACCAGCTAGTTTACATACTATACAAGATTTATCGCCAAAGTACAAAGCACAAGAAAAGCACACAAATTAACCGGTGTTTTTGGCTAGTATACAAACTATTCACAATATTTGGATAAAGTGTGAACTTAATATTCCTAGTAATACATAATAACTAACTCGTTGGTTAGTATGTAAACTAAGCAATCCTCTTTGGTTAATTTGTTAGAAAAGTAAGGTTATGTTTATGGCAAGTGTTGTGTGTTGTTATTGTTTACTGTCATGTCTTGTTAAATTTGTTTAAGAATAGGCATCTAGTTATTAAAAATGAAAACCTACTTTTGGAAGTTTACGGGCAAAAGTCGCAAAATTGAAAATAGTAATAAGAACGATTATTATGTGGTAAATACTTATGATTTACAGAGAATCGAATCATCTTATGTAATCTTATATAAAAGATCTGGAAAGATTATTTTACGTTTGAGTGAATGTTATGATGCCATTAAAGCTGTCCACCAGAGTACTGGGCATGGAGGTCGTATAGCAACAACAAAATTATTAAATGTAAAGTATTACAAGTTCACACACGAAATGGTGAAATTATTCATTGAAACTTGCGAAAATTGTCAGCTCAAACGGAAGAAAACTAAAAAAGGTATTGTTGTTAAAGCAATTGTTTCAAATCATTTAAACTCTCGGTGCCATATAGATCTCATCGACTTACAAACTAGACCGGAAGGTGACTACAAGTTTATTTTTCTTTATTAAGACCACCTCAGTTTTATTTAAAGAACAAGCAATGGTAATGATCCCAGGTACTGAAACTACGGAAAATGCTCTCAATGAATCATGATCATTGCAGAAATGCATATGATGTTCTGAAAAAACGTATGTGATCAATGTCAGAATAAAAACAAACAATATTAAAGCGATAAGAGATGTATGCCACGAAAGTCTAAAAGACAAGCAAAAAAAATGTTACAAACATTCCAGACGTAGACCGAAATCGATCAAACCATAGAAACATATTGGGCGTAATAATGAGCGTAGAAGATGAATTTTACCGAATCGGAACTGTTCACGGTGTCCTTAAACAGATGTATTCCCGCAACAAATTTGAAATATGCAAACAACAATTTATTATGAAGAAAGTAAGTAGTATTTACTGTTCGCAGTAAGACAGATTTTTAATTAAATAGGTGCTAATTTCGAAAATTGCAAGTGTTCAGTTTAAAAATTGAGGCAGGATGGACACGTGTTTCTGGCATAGTGGTGTAGCCGTTATCAACACCCTCTCTTTCCAACTATAGGCGCAATTTATCATTGCGCCCAAATGCGAATCCGATACTTAACAAGTACGCTATATATGCTTCAAACATATATAGCGTACTTGTTAAGTATCGGATTCGCAATTCGATGCAATGATACGTTGGTGATACGCAATGATACGATGATGTAATGATACACCTATAGTTGGAAAGAAACGGCGTTGATAACGGCTATACCACTATGCCAGAAACACATGTCCATCCTGCCCCAATTTTTAAACTGATTATTTTAATTTCCATATCATTTACAATTTTCGAAATTAGCACCTATTGAAATAAAAATCTGTCTTACTGCAAACAGGAAATACTACTTACTTTCTTCATTGAAATAAAGTGTTAGTACGTACTCTAATACTGGAGATGAACTATGGGTGTTATTAAGGTATCGAGGTTTGATTGTTAAAATCCACTTTCAATTAAGATCACTGTAGATACAACTTTGGCCATCTTTAGGGCGGTCCGACGTTCCTCAGAAAAAGAACACAATAGAAGTCATACGAGGCAAACTTTGATTGTTAAAGTCCCTTGCTTCATTGGTTAGATATTAGACACTTTAATAGTTCATCTCAATTTGTCAGGTGCTATTTCGTCCAAATGTATTACACACAGCTGGTGTAATGCATTACACCAAATGCAGTATACAGCGAATAAATAGGAATTTAATATCTTAATACATGCAAATTTACATATACTTTGCATTTAAGAGGGAAATTATAATAATTTGGGTACAGCAGCATATGCAGCGTACTTGTTAAGTAAGTATCGGATTCGCCATTCGATGCAATGATACATTGCGCCTATAGTTGGAAATAGAGGGTGTTGATAATGGCTACACCACTATGCCAGAAACACGTTTCCATCCTGCCTGAATTTTTAAACTGATTATTTTAATTTCCTTATCATTTACAATTTTCGAAATTAGCACCTATTTAATTAACAATTTATAAAGTAAGAAAATGTCAGGACAGACACCGAAGTAACATTATAAAGCGCTGCAGTAACATTTTCAGTGTCCGGTTCAATCCAAGTCTCCAGTCGCTTTTGTTTTTTTTTTACTTATTTTTAAGTAGTAATAACAATGTTATGTTGTACCTATAAATAAACTTTATTTTTGACCAAGAATTATTTTTCTATCCTAAACTAAATTAACCAAAGAGGATTGGTTAGTGAACGTACTAACCAACGAGTTGGTTATTATGTATTACTAGGAATATTAAGTTCACACTTTATCCAAATACTGTGGATAGTTGGTAAACTAGCCAAAAACATCGGTTAATCTGTGTACTTTTCTTGTGGTTTGTACTTTGGCGATAAATCTTGTATAGTATGTAAAACTAGCTGGTTGGTATAAAAACCAACCAATAGTCATAGCTATTTTAGTAGAAATATGATTTTCCATCAAAATAGCTGGACAGCTAGTCTCATACTATCCAGCTAGTCTCTAAACTAGCCAAATAAACACTTTAACCGTAACATATATATATATTAAACAAACCATTTGAATAAGTAAACATTTTTAAAATTAAATTCGTTGATATAGAAATGTGTAATTTATTAATTGTTCTTATAGAACAATTAATATTAACAATAGAACAATTAATTATTTGCGTACGTTTTAATAACTCGTTTTTAATCATTTTACTAGGTCAAATAAAGAGTATGTATGTAATATATAAACATCTTTTATTTAAAAATATTTTTAAAGTACAATTTTATGGTGATGTAGAAATATTTCTTTTAAATTGATTTAAGTATTTTTCTTAGAGAATAGAAATAGTTAGTAGCGCTAAGTGCATAACTAAAATTAATTAGTCTTTCTAAAAGCATTCAGATAATAAAACGCTCAGGTGTCTTCAACATTCACGAGATCAAGACAGAATAGCTAATTAAACGCCATATCGAAAATTAAATGTCAGACTTGCTTGGAAGAGTTGAAAAACCGCTGAAAAAAGTGTATATGTCCAAAAGAAGTGTATAAAGATTATTCAAGTAGAATGATAATTTCGCGTACCTATTATTTGAACATACCTCGAATATATACAAGAGACGCTGAAGAATTTCGGTCAGTTCAGCATTTATTAGATAGGGATCATCCCAAATGATCAGAATTTGCAGATTTTTATAAAAAATATTTTTTTTACGGAGGAAACAATTTTCACCTGAAAAGGTGTATTTAACTGAAGGAAGTCTTATTACTCGGATGTTGAAAATCAACATTATAGGAGACGCTTAGATTATCGCTAAATTTAAACAGATCAATTCTTATCTGAACTTCCTGCTTTACATGAAAATTTTGCAGGACCCTTACCGCACTTATTCCCATAAAGTTCGTAATTATTTAAATGAAGAATTTCCTCGTATCTACAGTAATTTATTTATCAGAATTTATTGTCAGTTACACAAAACAAATCAAATGTTCAAGGCGAAAAGTGAATTCAAGGCGAAATGTGAATTCCAGGCGAAAGATGAATTCAACGCGTAAAGTGAATTCAAAAGTTCTGGCGTGCGGAGTCTGTTAGAAATTTCTGGAGTCTGTTAGAAATTTCCCATAAGTGAATCAAGAGCGGCGGTGAGGAGCGGTGAGGCGGACCATAGGTCCGCGCCGTAGGCTAATACAGAGACCTGGGGATTCACCGAGACGCTCTGAACCATAGTTTCCTCTATGCTGCGCGAATGTGCGACGGCAAATGATTTTTTAAAAGTTGCGCACACATGTTTTTGAATTTTGCGCAATCAACGTTTCCTTTAAGCTGCTTTTTTGTATTCCGCGCACAAATTTTTATACTTTTGCACCAAGCAAAGAAGAAAAAAAATATAGAGGGCATACTGCTCTGAATACTGAATGCGTTGATTTGTTCATTGATTTTCTACTCATGTGTTGTGATATTAAATAAATCCTAAAATAATTATATACTTGTCTATAAAGTTCTATACTAATTATCCGCTTTCATAAAACTAATATTAATCAATACTTCAAAATCGTAAATGTTACGCCTTTGCATTCAAAGGTTTCAAAATATCCGTTTTATTACATCAGAATGATAATACTGATTAATATATAAATAACATAGTCAAGAAAATATGAATCATTTCGGAATATTTTAAATGTTATGTAAGATACAGCATGCATGAGATCACATAAAAGAAAAAAAAAATAACGAATATATTTTATGACTTAATAGCATACAACTTGTTAACTGTTTAAAAAAATAATTTCACCTCCATTAAATATGTAAAATGCTAACTTGGCTCATGTAATAACTATATTGATTAACACTTAACAAATTTCACCAGTACTTACTTTTACTTTTTATATTCTTATCGAGCTGTTCTTTGCTTGATTATTTTTAAGGTTTACAAATACCAACTTCCTCCAAGTCACGTATTAGAAATTACTAAATAGCGCTCAAGAAATATGAAATATATTATTAATTTACTGAAAATTAAATTATGGAAATAGATTCGTGCTATTGCATATAACTTGTTTTATTTTTTTGTTATAATTAATGATATCAAAAAGTTTTATAAACTTCGTATGAGATATCTATCTCCTAGTCAAAGGCGGAATGTGCACTGTTCAAATAAAGTTTTTTGAGCAATATTTTTGTTTAAGGAGTTCCACCGCGAAACGAACTATATCCATTTTTTTCAAAATTGAGATATCGATTGGATACCGATCTTTATATTGGGCGGTATCACAAACATCAAATAGGTTCAAGCTAAACCAACTAGATCTATTAAAAATTAAGGTTTGAAAACAATATTCCAAAGCAAAACCAACTTTATCCACCCATGATGCCGGTTCACAATCAATTATATCCAACTGACCAATTAGAGCGCCCCTTTACTGTTTCCGATGGAGAGGTTATGTTGCCATGTGCTATATTTGTTTCTGCAAGAGTACTCCATGTTTCTTTAAGTTTTTTTATTAAAATAATAATTTTTGTGATATTTTTTACATAATGAATGGTTATGATTTGGATGATTCAGTGCTTGTGAGCCATTTCAATAATTAGACAAGAAAGAAAACAATAAAAACAACCAACACAACAGGAAATTACCAACAAAAAACTATACACTCCATCAGTGCGAGGTACTTTTTAATTGAGTGTGATGTAAACATTTACTACATAAATGTGAAAGCAGTAAATAGATTGATAAAAGATTTGATAAAAGATTGATGAAAACAATAAAAGATTGATAAAAGATTTGCTAACTTTATTGCTTCATGCATTGGATGTTAAAAGAAAACGACCTGGCCAGGTGCATATACTTGAGAGAAAAACTAAAGCCTCTTATTTTATTAGAAATCGTAATAAACAAAAATTAAAAGCGTGCCAAATTTTTTTTATTTCTATTTCAAAGATCGGGGCTTATCGACTAAAGTCAATCGAGAAGAAAATTCATTTGTGGCTTAAATTCAAGGACACAAGAGTCAAGACACAAGACAGAATTAGTGTGAAATTTTACGAAACGAAAAACAGTGTGAGATAATTTATTAAAAAGTTGAAAGGATGTGAGAGCCACTAGGGAAGGAATTGAACATCATAATTTGTACATCAATAAACTTCTGAAAATATGCAATGGATCTGTTTATGAACCTATGTAAAGAGAATCAACAGTGGTCGCGAATCGCGACAAAGCGAACACACGATGTAGGCAAATACGGTGCTCGGGGGATTCATGGGTTCTCGTAGGATAAGCGATTTATATGGTACATTAGTGTTTTCTAAAAACTAAAAATACAACCCAGATCCGAGGCGCTCTGAACCATAGTTCCATCTATGCCGCGCGGATGTGTGGCGATGAATAAATTTTTCAAAATTTTCACACACGTTTTTGAATGTTGCACAATCCAAGTTCCCTTTAAGCTGCGTTTTTGTATTCTGCGCATAAATTTTTATACTTTTACACCCAGAAATCTTTTGCACCGAGCAAACAAGGAAAAAATGTGTTAAATTTTACGAAATGAAAAATAATGTGATATGAATTTATTAAAAAGCTGAACGGATGTGAGAGCCACTACGGAAGGAAAAAATCTAAACGGTTATACCTTCCCAATTTGAACATCAATAATCTTCTGAAAACATACAATGGATCTGTTGATGAACCTCTCCCAGTAAAGAGAAATATGTTTAACAAAGAATTTAATCTTGGATTTAATCACCATCTTCGGATGAATGCACACAATGTGCGTTTATTATTGAAAAAATTAAAAAAGGCCCTGATGCATGATGGGTATATTGGTTAAAATAAAAATAACATCTATGTTCAAATGCACTTCCTCTTAAAATCATACGAAAATGCAAAGAACCTGAGGAATGTATCGCTTGTTTTTCCTGTTCGTGGACACAGTTTTCTCCCAGCCGATCGTGTTTTCGGCCGAGTTGAAAAGACAAATTGAGAAAAAAATCAAGCATTCTTTCACACCACAGGGGATTGCTGTAAACAGGGGATTGGAGAAGTTAAAAAACTAGGTGAAGATTGGTTTTTGTTCGACACCAAATCCTTGAAAGAAGTTTAAAAATGTGGATAGCATAAGCACTATGAAAAGGATTATTCTTTAAGAGAAAAGTTGGACTTTTTTTGTATCCTATAAATAAAGTAAGAAAACTACCGACTTGAAGATGAAGAAACTGTTTTTAAATCAGCATTAAAACGTGATTTCTCAGGAAGGTCCGCTGCACAGTTTATCCTTCCAAATCTTCCTCTTTCTCAACTAATTTCCAATGAAAAAATGTCGATGTCAAAAAACTTCTGGCTCTTATGCTTGGGGAAAACTGGAAATGTACTGAAGAACCCATCATTAATTGGTACCGAAATGTTTTGAACTGATAACCAGCTATTTTAGTGGAAGTATTTTATTCCTTCTTCTTCGTGCAAAACCAACTTTATCCAAACTAAATTAGTAAATAACTAAAAAATGGTTCAATAAGTTGATTCTGCGGTGGCGCTTCTCATATATGATTCCTAAGGGACTAAAGATATTAGTTCCGAAGGAAATGGTGATAAGGAACAATTCATAAGAAGTGGGTTAAACTCATCAAAAGTTATCTCAGCACATGCCACATCATAATCGCAAAACAAAATGATTCACAAACCTTTTGCAAATAATAAAAGCGAAAAAAGTCAGGCAACATTAGCCCAAAAAGATGTTAAGGTAAGCGTTGAAATCTTAACAAGAGGTATGCGTGAAAGTAACAATAACATGATGAAGTACGACGTCAACAAATCACATCGACAAGCTCCTAAACTTGCCAATGCATAATTTACACCGCGAACCCCGTTTCGGGCTTGGTTGTCGCGAAGAAGTTCTGATTAAACCGCAGAAAAAAGCATATTCACAGAGTCTGTGAAAGTTGAGGTTTAATGATGCTTATGGAAACGTGTGTCTCGTCACGAACACCGTAATGCGCCGACAATTTTAAAATTATACCAGAAAAGATTTCGGAAATATGGAAGATCATGAAAAATGTCTTATAAGCGTGAAACTTCGTTAAACGCACACACAAAACTTTGCGCATCACCACACAAACAAAATAAATCGTCATTCATTATATTTCAGATTTCTCATTTAATGTATAATGGAATTTTTATATTTAAGAAACTAGATATTGTTTAATTTTTGTGATTTAATGCTTGCTCTTTAAACGCGTATCATATTTTTATGGTATTCAGTCTTAGTTATAAAAGCTACATTATGTTGGAACAATTATTATAATAAACCAAGTCGTTTAACAATGAACATAAAAGTGATCGATTATTATTTATTATTACCATAAAAACAACAAAAAAAAATTAAAAAGTATAATTTATCTCCATTATTCATAAATATAATTACTACACACTTTCATCTATTGTTAAAAAATAAATGTATGCTTGTGAATAAGGCACCCATAAATATAGAAGCGTTTTATTTGCCTCTAAATTTGTAGAAATGAACATTGATATACACTTAAGATATAAATGTAAATGCTCGTAGCACGGCAGCTGCTTCTTAAATTTAATAATAATAATAATGCGAACAAAAGATTCGCCCTTTAGCATTTTTGCTAAGTGTGTACAACATCATTGTATAATGTAATCATATTCTGTATAATCTGATAAAAAAAACATGTTTTACAAGAATATACAATAAAGAATAAAGATTGCAAATTTTGAAATGAATAAAACTTGGAAATGTTGAAGTAAAAACCTGACGTAAAAATTTGATGTATTTTAAGTAGATGACACCATTTTGGCGCAACTGTAATTATTTCTTCGAGATTTAATTTCTGGTAGCCTCCTTAAAGGTGGGAGGGGGATTCTCTGAGAAATTACGGACCACCAAAGCAAAAGTTGATATATTTTAAATACATCCTTATTAAAAAATATTTCTTTTAAAAACTAAAGTAGATCTTCATGTTAGTTTCCATTCTTTCCTTCTTGTTTTTCGAAGATTATTTATGCACTTGTCACGAAAATGTTGTTGGACGTAACCCAATATCTTTCAATAGGACTGTACTGGAGACCAATAGAAAGATACATATTTTGATGCCCAAAATCTATGCATGTAGATAGTGTGCTGAAGGTAAATCTGGCCAGAACAGTAAATAAATAAATAAATAAACCTTTATTTGGCATAAACAATCTGTATAAAGGAATTCAAAATACAAAATAATACATATTCGAAACCTATAATTAAATTAACTTCACTCCCCAACCCCCCTACTAATCCCCAAGGATGAAATGACCTGATATACTGCTTACTTTTACTTCCTTTCTCTCTCCTTTATCTTCTCCGCTATTTTTTCCATTATTTTCATCCGTTTGCCACTCCGCCCTAAACATACCCTACAATTCCTTGCTTCCTCCCTTTCCTCCTTCGACCATCCAATCAATTGGCACTCATTCAGCCAATGCTCCCACGTTTCCTCCATACCTCTGCATATCCTCGAGTTTCTTTCACTCTCTCTCATCCAATATCTATTCCCTCTCTCCATACTCCCACACCTAAACCTTGCTATCATTTTTTTGACATTCATACTCATATCAGTCTCCAAATAACTTGGCATCGCTCCTACTACTTCTATTTCCTTATACCTTACATTATATCGCGATCCTCTTATTTTCTCCATTCTCTCCTGCATTTCCACATCCTTCATCTTTCTCTCTACTTCCATTTCCCATGCGCCTCCACATCCTATCATACCATTCTCCCATCGACCACCCGCATCTCTCATACACTCCCTTTCTCTCACTGACCATCACCGGTTTATTCTTTTTTTCTCCTCTCTCCACCTCCTCCAACGCCCATATATATACCTTCCTCACAATTCTTTCTGGCTCTCCTAGCATCACCTTCCCTTCGAATTTTGCCATCTTCTTTACCTCTTTTACCCAGCACTTGTACCCATTGATCTCCTATAAGACCATCTCCGCCTGGGTCGACCTATCCACTCCCAAAATCCTCTTTAAGTATTTCCAGATCCTTCTTTCAATCTCTTCTCTCTTCCTTACCGCCCATACCTCGGCTCCATACATTACCATACTTTCTACACATATTTCCAATATTCTTTACCTCAAATCTATGTATGTTGATAGTGTGCTGAAGGTAAATCTGGCCAGAACAGTATATTTTTGCTTCAATCCCGAAGATTCATGGATGTCCTTAACATTATTGACTTTACTCACTTTAGTGGCGCTACCATTCAGAATCCGGCCCTTGTCTACTACAGATTTTCGTCAGCCGTCTCTCCGGGTAGCCGACTGTCTCTCCGGGTAGCCGACTGTATCTCCGGGTAGTCAACGGGTACGTACGTCAGCCATCTAAGTTAAACGCGGCCCACCGATCTTCTTCCTACAGGTCTTGAGATAAGAAATATTTTTGGCACCCGCTGATTTCCCATTCTCTGTAAGTGGCCGAGCCAACGTAATCTTCTTGCCGTGATGTCTGACATGATCGATGGGGCATTACAGATGTGTTCCAGTGTTCCAGAGGTGTTCCAGTGTTCCAGAGGTGTTAAATTATTTTTTTAAGCCTCTCTTTATAGGTTCTTATTCGCCACTTATTGTTAGCACCATTGTAGGTCATCTATAGCACCAAAAATCGTGCGAAGGACTTTCTTCTCCCAGGCGCACATAGGTTCTCCTATTATTCCACACAGTGCTGATTTCTGAGCCACTAGCTTATAATTCTTTTATACACCAAAAGTTTCAATTTTTTAAATACAAGGGAAAACTTAACTAGCTTCTGGAACCTAAACAAACACCGGTTCCCGGCCACTATTCTTGCTTTGATTTTATCGGATCCTTTGTTGTCGTGTGTTAGAATGCCTCCTATATATTTGAATGCGTAGACCCTTTGGTAACCATTGAATTTATCAGTGTTCCACCATCTGATTGAGTTCCTAGTGTTTATTATATATCTTGTCTTCTCCTTGTTGACGTGTAGTTGCATTTTGTTACTTTCGTTCTCGAGGGTTTGTACGCTCTCGTTTAGGTGCCTGGTGTATGTGGCTAGCATAGCAATGTCGTCAGCGACGGCGTGATGCTGGGATGTTCTATTAAATATTGTGCCTCCCGGGTTTGTTGGTAATTTCCTCATACCGGATTCCAAGGCGATGTTGAACGGGGTACCTGATAATGAGTCCCCTTCTTTGGTACCAATGTAGATATCAAATTGCTCGAAAATTTTCATATGAACTTTGACTCTATTCTTCGTATGGAGCAACGTTATTCTTACGAGCTACTTCAGTGGTATACGAAGTTCCTATATTGTATGGTAGAACTGTTGGTGGGACACACAGTCGTAGGCGCCTTTAAAATCGACATATAGCTGGTGGACCAATACGCTATATTCATAACTTCTCCAGAAACTGTCGTCGATTTGCCTTAGTCGTCTGCCTTAGAGGCATCTGATTTGCCGTCGATTTTCCATTTCTAAACCCACTTTGATATTCGCCGATAGAACCGATAGAAGCTTCTGTGTAAACCTTTAATCTCTCGTTGAGGACTTTAGCGAAGATCTTGTTGAGCAACGATATCTCTCTATTGTTTCCGCAATGTGTCTTATCGCCTTCTTTATGAACGTTATAACTGACATATTCCATTCCTCTGGCATTTCCTCTCTTGACCAAATGTTTTTAATAAGCTTGTGCATTTCATCGGTGAGTTTCGCTCCTCCATACTTGAGCATTTCTGGCGGGAGTCAGTCTTCTCCTGCGGTGCTGATTGCATAGATTAGTGCATAGATTGGTGCATAGATTGGTGCTGATTGCATAGATTAGTGCAATATTGTTTTAGATTGTGCATTTTCTAAATTATAAGATCACATGTGTCACTCGCCTAATTGTTTTATAATTTTCAGTTCGCTCGTGATTCATAAGTATGGTGCAGAATAAAGTTTGCTTTACTTCTTGTTATTTCGCCGTGTGTCTTTTCAGATTCTTCTACACCCTCAAGAATTCGAGTACTAATTTTAATTTAATTTAATGTACAACCGTTTGGCCTTTCGGTTCATTTAATTCTAGTAAGTTAAATCAACAAATTACCATTTTATTTACATTTTGTGATCTACTCCCTTATATTTTACGCATCCCTTTATTTTGTGATAATGTCTTCTTCTTTTGTTTTTGTTTTGTTTTCCCTTTGCAAGCTATAAAATGGTACACGAAAAATAAAAATGAGGTTGTTATGTTAAATGAGGATTACGTTAAATAAGATGATGTTAGATGAGGTTATTATATTAAATTTTCCTTCTTCTATTAATTAGAACTCGAAAACTAAGTCTAGTAATTCTTAAAACCTTTTCCATAGTCTAAAAATACAACTAAAGTGTATAAACCTTGATCATTGTTATTTTTTAAATCAGTTAGTGCTAGTTTTAATACACTTTCACAACTGTATTTCTCTCTAAAATCTGATTAGCACCTATTTAATACCATCTATTCTTCTTCAATATATTCGATTATGCTGATGTAATTATTTTTTCTATTAGCTTTCCTACAGTAGAGAGCGTATTTATTAGTTTAAACTCTTCGCTATTTCTTGTGCTAGCAAAGTGCTAGTTAAATATATAAAAATGTACGAAATACGAAAATGTGTTTGAACTCTCTTTACTATACAAAATGTCTCAGTATATTCAAATTATCTAGCAGCTTTTACTAGCTGAAATTTTCAAAGTTTTATTTTTTCAAAAACCAAGTTATTTACATTAAGTCATCCTGTTTTTAAAATCAAATTACTCCGATCCTTAATTATTCGTTTTTTACCCCCCAGAAAAAGGATACAAAAATTTATTTAAAAAAGGTACTGCGATCGAAATGAAAAAAAAGTCGGAGCGTTAGAGCCACATTTTGCAAAAACCTTGTTTCAAATAAAATCAAAAACAATTTGAAAAGATTACTAAACAAAACTTTTTTTAATGTTGTACCACCAGTAAGACTGGAGACGCGTATTGCGTGTTATATGGAACTGTACGTTTGCAAATCTTAAATTTCTAATTTTCTTTAGTGGGATTGAAAATGGCACAATTTTCTAACATTTTGTATAATCGGGAACAGATTATTTGAACATCTGGCATCATAATTACTATACATCACTTTACCACATTTCATTAAACTCGCATCTGCACATAAACGGCTCTACACCAGTTGCGTCCCAACTTACCCCGCCAAATCTGCACAAAAATAAATGTGCCAATTGTGCCTTACAATGTGTAACTTTAATCCTTTTCCTCTCTCCCTGCTTCATATGTCTTTGCTAAAATCCATCTATATTAATTTAATTTTATAAAACAAGTAACAAAAATGGTGAATTCTCTGGGATAATTAAATACGATAATATTGTGTATGTTTAACCAGAACATTCACCATTTCAGGTTTCTTTTCTCAAATAAAAATGATATACAGATTTTCTAGAATTATGAATTATAAATATATTATTTTTAATAGATACGTAATATCAATAAACAAAACAAATGTCTTTAAGACATGAAAAAAATGATTATTGACATTTGATTATTGACATTCATTACGTTATGATTAATGACATAGTTATTTTTTCCAAACCCAACTAGCTGTTAGCAGGATTTATGTATTTATGTTAGCTCCTTTTGTAATTCTTGCAGATATTAATGGAAACCACCAGATTTGGCGAATTGTTTGAATTAATCATATTGGTAATGTTCTCTTTAGGAGGTTTATCAACAGCGAGGAGATAGTTCTTCTACACGACGATTCGCCTAATAGAATTCGTCCTCCTTCTCAACACAGAAGTTCGATCGATATCACAATTTGTTCTTCTTACTTATATCAGCAGTTCAGCATTGCCAATGGAATTTGCTTGATTCTTATGGTAGCGACCGTTTTCCAATTCTGCTTTCTATAGATATTCAGATTGTCTCTATTTTAATTTCAGGATAAAGAAGAATTTCAAGAAATCTAATTGGGTTGGTTTTTATAATTTTTTTGTTCATTGTGAATCACGCATTGTAGATTATGAGAGTTTCTTGGAATTGGAATTTAATCTAGCTTCTAGTCTTTTTATCATAAATTTTCCTAGGATTACTAAATTTTCGCCTTGTCCTTGGTTTGACAATGGATGTAAAGATCTCTTTAAGAAACGCAGAAGATTTTTTCTTATGTTTAACCATCGTAGGGATTGTTCTGGACTATTATGGACTATTTTTAAATGGTGACGTGTCATAGTACAAATGTTCTTGGCGGGGTCTCAAGGATCTGTCCTCAGCCCCTTTTTATTTAACATCTATGTATACAATCTTCATAAATTTGTTCAAAGGCCACTCGTCTTCTTATGTATGCTGATGATTTCACTATTTATGTGAGTATGAGTTTTAGTATGAGTAAAAATATACATAGGTTGACCGCTGAGGTTCAGGCCAGTCTTAATATAATGTCAGGTCAGCTTGGTATTCTTCTTCATCATAAATTGTCTTACTCTCAACATATTGATGAGGTTAGCTTTGCTTGTTCGAAGAGATTGAATATCCTCGAACATCTCGCTTCATCTCGATGGGGTGCTGATCCTCAAATTCTTATACTTTTTTACAAATCTTTTATTAGGTCCGTTATGGATTATGGTGTCTTTCCTTTTTTTTTTGGACTCTTCAAAAGGAAATGTGACCAAACTTCTTAGAATTCAATATTCTGCTTTGAGGTTTCGCTCGGGTCTCATTCGTTCTTCTCCTGTTCAGGGTATTTTGGTTACAGCCTGTAACCTTCGTTTGAATTGAGAGGTATTTACTTAGCTCGTAAGTATTTAATTAAGCATGGTGCTTCAAATTCTTTAGTACATATAAAAAATCGCGGAATTAAATTATACTCCGTTAAACCATCCTCAGAGAGCAACAAGGATATCTCCTTAAATTGTAGCCTTCAGAAAAAATTTGTCGATAGTTTATGGTTTTCCAATGTGTATTTAGTTCCATTGATATGAGTGTCTTCTTTTTAGGATTTCTATAAGATATTTCTATACTAATATATTGGCTGATGTCTGTTTAAGATTTATTTCTTTTAAAAGAATTTATCCAGATTATGTGGACTTCTACACGGATTGGTCGTTATTTGAGCCTCCTAATTCGGCTGCTGTAGGTGTTCTTTTTGTCGGAATCCCCGAATTGAATTAGCTATTAGACTTCCTGATTGGTGTAATGTGTTTTCTGCTGAAGCCTATGGTAATTTGAAATGTATTGATCTTATTATCTTGTTGAGAAACAAACCTCGGTTATATTTTCGGATTCCATGAGCGTTCTCAGATGCATAGACAAGTTTGACAAGTCTGAGGGCTTCCAGATTGGATTGTAATATTCAATTATGTTGAATTCCTTCTCTTTCGAACATTTTTGGGAATGAGAATGCTGATCGTTTGGCTAAGTCTGATCATCCGAATCCTATTATTCCGTTAGGTTTTAAGTCCTAGCTTTTTCATAGTTTTCAGGAGTCAATGTTAACTCGTGGAAAAAGCTTTGCGGAATTAATCCAGTTATACTGAGATCTCCGTGGTTTAGGTCATTAGGTATTTCAAATAGAGAGTTGATTTCATTGATTTGTAGACTCTGAAACGAACATGGTCTCTTTAGAATTGGTCTTAAGGATGATCCTTTTTGTTCTTGTGATTGTTATGGGAATTTGGACCATTTGTTTTTTGAATCTAGTAATAATAGGAATAACGTTGACGCATTGATTTCTCGGGTTACATCGATTGGGATTTAGCTCCTCTATTCATATAGATTCGTTGATGTGTGCTTTCTCCGCGGATCTTATCTTGGCTATATATTATTTCATTAGAGCTAGTAATATTCGAATTTAAATTTTTGGTTCACCTGATTTTCAGGATTAATTTTTGTTGCCTTCTTTCCTTACTCTTTTTTCTCATGTTCCTTTTAATCGACAACTGTCTTACTCAGTAATGTCTATAGTCGTTGTAAATCGATTATAGGCCATGTCGGCGGAAACAAATCGACTTTAAAGAAATATATTAATAATAATAACACCTATTAAAAATAGTATCTATGTTTGCTTGCATAAAAAGCAGATTCACTTCCATTTACTCTTCACATAAATATTATGTATATTTTGGATTGCGACTTATAACTTATCTTATCTTGATGAATAACTTATCTAATTATTAATTAATAGTTATTTACGGCTTTAAGTCATACTAACGTACATACATTTTTAAAATCTTTATAAATCCTGTTGCTTTTATATATCAGCTCTGTTGCCTCTAGTACCCTCTGGCGCGTGTCTTGTGTCTATGTGTCTTAATTTTCATGGCGATCGATTGAATTTGGTCCTGGTCCTGGACCTGGTCCCCATATTTGCTTTCTGTGATTTTAGAAAAAAATGTTTCAAATAAAATCGAAGGGGCTTTAGGTAATCTATAAAATAATCTATTTGAATGTCCTAACTTTTATAGTTTCTGAGATATATTGAAATGTATTTTTAAACAGAACGTGTAAACGTCGGGTTCTGTACAACACAGAGCCATCGGACATTATTTTTCGTTTCGACGCATAATACGAGGCACTACATGTGTGCAAAATTTCATGGCGCGATCGGTTGAACGGTGTAGAACTTTATGTACTGCAGCGCCATCTAGTGGTGAGTTAGAACAATGTGGATAACATAAAAACCTTCTCCCTGAAAAAATACATATATCTGGCAATTTTCATATTTTCATGATGATCGGTCAAACGGTGTCGGAGTCTGTTAATCTCAAACATATATACAAACATCCATTTATATATATATATATATATATATATATATAGGAAGATAAATATATACATATATGATCGCTAAAAGGAAAATTACTTAATAATGAAGATACTATTAGTTCTATACATTTTTATGTAGAACGTAATAAAAATATGAAATAGCAATAACAGTGATTATTAAAAATATAATTGAACCTCAACAATTAATATATATTTATGATTAAATTTACAGGTGATTATAAAACTGTATTTTTTCTACCATGCTCTATGAATGTACTTCCGTAATTTTATTATAATTAGTTTTAATCATGTAATTTAAATTTATAATGGATTTGGTAAATAATATAATTATATTTTCACTTTTATGTATTTCACTTACTTAACATAATTAAAAGAAATTTTAAATCAAATCTACGTGAATATTTATTGAGCATGTTAAATTTAAAATTCTTCATTTGACAAATTTTTTATGGAACTACTACAGCATGAAAAAGTTAAGTCGTGCTAGAAATAATTGGCGTAAATACGGTAAAATAATAAAATAACAATAAAAACTTCCTTTTTCCTCCACAATGCACAAAGTTTATATACAAATTTAAATATTTTAAGAAAACGACGTTTTTAAATTGTTTGAGCAAAAAACATGGTGGGTACATATATTTTATGGTTACCGTAAGTTTGACATCATGAAGAACCGCCAAAAGAATTCTGTTTTAAACAGAAAGATAATTAAAAAATTTTACATTATTTTAATAAAAGCAGAAAGTGAAAAATTAATAAAAGTAAATGGAGGTGATTCTGCTTTTAGAACAAGCAAATATATCGCCAAATTAATTTTATAGTTACGTAAAATCAGTAATCACAACAAATGTCTTGTTCAATATGTATGGCGCCATTTGACCCATTATGTTGATGTTCTTATTGTTGCATATAGATCGTATGTTGACATGGGTATTACGCACTTTATATGAGAAGTAGGTAACATTAAGGCAACATTGTACCATCTATAGAGATACTAAGTGCAATGAAGATGACTATAGTCATTGGAACCCCTGACCACGCTATTTTCTCTCGTTCATACAGGTATAGGACCGCATATCATTAAATAATGAGTAAATTGAAGTAAATCTGATCTTATAGGTATGCGGTCTCATCGCTGTTTGAACGAAAGAAAATAGCGTGGTTAGGAGTTCCAATAACTCTATAGTCGCCTTAATTACATTTAGTATCTCTATAGATGGTGGAATGTTGCCTTAGTCTTAACCTACGTTTCATATAAGGTGCGTAATACCTAAATCAACAACGATCGACATGCAACATTAAGATCATTAACTATTACATGTAAAGCTGGTTGCATTCAAAAACAAATATTTATTCCTATCAACAACTGGCTTGTGGCTTAGTGAGTTAGTCTCGGTGTTAAAAGTCGTAATAATGCTCCTAATAAAGAGGATGATGATGATCCCTTATAATAATGGGTGAAATGAAACAGTTGAAATACCAGAGTTGCTAGTAAAGTTAAATAATAATAGTTCTCTTTATATAATTGATTATAACTAGGGCCCGGATCTTTATTTAAATAAATATTTTCATATTTAAATAAATATTTTGCGATTTTTGAGGGTTAATAAATATTTAGTTTGCTTGAGAAAATAAACAAATTCATTCGCATTTAATCTAAATATAATTCAAAAATTCTCTTCCTAAGAGTAATGTACAAAGAAGACGAGAATGTAAATGGAAATACAATTTTCCAATGAACCGAGAGCAAGAAAAAGCTTCTGCCCCGTTTACTGAATCTAGAGCAGGGGTGTCCAACCCGTTTGACCACTTGAGCCTTATAAAATTTTGCCAAAAACAATTGGGCCACATAAACAAGTATATTTTTTGGCAATCTTTATTACCATTATTTTGTAACTGTTATTACAACCGATAA
>WYDF02149376.1:0-22602 GCA_009867245.2 Adranes taylori
TTCAAATTTGAAATCAGCACATTCGAATTAGTATAAAACAGATATTGGCTTTCATGAATTTTTTTTAGTGTTGTACAATGTAATTAATTACACTAACTTTGACAATTGACACAACTATACGAATGTATATAACAATTGCTACAAAATTATGAGAATAATATTAGCCCTTTCTAATTTCATTATTTTTATTAAATTGTAATTGAAAATTTTACTAAAATTTTATTCCAGAATCTAATTGATCATTAGGACAGTCGGTAAGAAACCATTTTGAATATGGCCACGAAAGCAAAGCTAATAATGTACATTTGTCACGTTACAACATGATTATAGCGTGACACAAT
The DNA here is from genome assembly GCA_009867245.2 of Adranes taylori. Taxonomy (NCBI): domain Eukaryota; kingdom Metazoa; phylum Arthropoda; class Insecta; order Coleoptera; family Staphylinidae; genus Adranes; species Adranes taylori. The sequence goes on from WYDF02149376.1 coordinate 342, forward strand.
CATACATTCCGCTTGACTTTTATACAGACTATTTATAAAATAGCGCCCGTCACATCGTTCATTGCAATTCAGCTAACTGAGAAAATGTGTTTTGACTTTCGGGGACGATTTTCATCCCCTTCCTAGTTTTTGTTCTGTTCCTCTCTTGTTGTTTATGGAGCGACAATTACGTGTGGCACTTATAAGGGTGGAGTTCAGATGTACCTATCTTGCACGCTACAACCGATAGCAGGAATATTCTAAAATGGACGTTCTTTTATGGTTTGGTTTTTTTTCTGTTCTAAAGCTTTTTCGGCCAAATAAAGCTTATTAAAAATCATTTGATGGAAAAATCACATATAAATTTAAGGCTGAACCTAGTAGCATGGAATGACGTAATGAATCTTTTTGGTGTTATTCTCATATTAGTAGCAATAAATACAAGGATAGGGCCTCTGGCCTCTGATCTATTTAGATAGTTTATTAAAGAATCGAAGGCCCATGGAGGAGAAAGTTTTTCTTTTTTTTCAGTCTTATCATAAACGACGAGGTTAAGTAATTTATGGTTTTGTTTTAGTTATTTGATAATTATTTAAATCACAGGATCACCAATAAATAAATTTTTGAAATACTGTTTGCATTTGGTTAATAAAAAATCAAACTATCGAGTCATAAAATGTTTACGGCACGCTTTATATCCATTCCAGCCGCCTACTGATAGCAAAAATGTTACATAGATCTCTTATGTGGGCTATCCAGATAGTAACTTACGTTTTGGCGTGGCAAGGCGAGGAGCGGGGCTAGCGGCACCACCTTAGTGTCAGAACGTACCATCACTCAGTAAGCATCCAACCGTGGTAACGTGCGGTTTGTGCTAGTTCTGCTTTCTTCACCGTGAATTTTTAAAATGTATGCTGCAATAGAAAATCCCGCGAGTTGCGAGGTGCGTTCGATGATTAGGTTTTTGTTGGCGGAAAACCACATACCAATTGAAATTCATCGGAAACTCTGTGGAGTGTACGGAAACAACGTAATGAGCGAAGGCGGAGTACGGCAGTGGTGTATTAAGTTTCAAAATGGCCGCACTAATTTGCACGACGAAGAGCGAAGTGACCGACCGACCATTGTGACTGATGAACTGGTGGCGAAAATCAATGAAAGCATTCGTGAAAACCGCCGCTTCACATATAAGAAGTTATAGCTTGAGTATCCTGAAATTTCACGAAGTTTGTTGCATGAGATTGTGAAGAGAAAGCTAGACGACTTCTCAATCGTGTCGTAACTGGGGACGAGACTTGGTTAAAATATTTGACTTGTGAGACCAAAAAACAGTCTATGGAGTGGAGATACACAGGTTCTCCCAAAAAAGCAAGGTAATGTTTGCAAACTTTGTCATCAAGGAAGATCATGATGACCGTTTTTTGGGAGAGAGGGTGTGCTTCTGGTGGATTTTCTCAAGCGTGGTTCAACAATAAACTCTGAGAAATATAGTGAACACTGAAAATGTCAAGAAGAGCGATTCAATTCAAAACAAGCGTCGGGGAAAATTGAGTTCCAAGGTTTTGTTTAGTCATGACAACGCCCGTCCGCATACGGCCAATCACGACTATGTTGAAAAATAGTTAAAGATTGTGCCTTGGGGGAGACTTCAGATTCATTCTGTGGAGACTACAGATTCATCAAATCTGTAGTTCCAAGGCATTGCTTACCTTTTTAAATTATATTTTATTGTTTTCTCATTTGTAGAAGTATATTTGACTGCATTTAATTGCTAACAGGTGATATCTACAGAATAGGAGCCACGCCACGGCTTCTATACTCCTAGATATCTCTACGCAACATTTAATAAATTTGTATTGGCTGTCTAACAAGTGGAGTTATCTGCAGGATAAGCACAAAGGTGATTATACTCCCAGATAATTCCACGAAAGCATGTATATATGTTTTGATTGTGATATACTGCAACGAGTGAATTGGTCATCCTGTAAAATAGATTACATTGTATTTAGTTTTATAAAATATAAAACAGAGAATTATTAAATATAATTGAAAGATGATTAAAGTCATAAGAAATGATTTATCAATTTCGTTAAGAATTACGAAATGTAATATACTAAGCTTCAATTAAGCAAGTATTATTGAAACAATGAAATGTGAATATTGATAATAAAAATTCACATATAGGTTAGTAGAATGTTATTATAATTAAGCAAATTGCTATCTACGATGCTGAAAAAGTCTACAAAACACAGTGATGCACTGTTAATAAAAATGCAAAATAGAAACAAGTGTGCTAGGTACTTTCTGAGTTAGGTAACCAAGATTAGAGGCATCAGCAGAATTATTCGGTGTAGAAATCAATTAATAAAAATTGGTAAGTATACTACAGTAATATAGGAGCAGGCGTATCAGCGATACGTGAGCACGTAGCCAGTCGGTACAGACTGGCGAAAGCCAGCGAGGCTACATGAAGCTAGTACGGCGACTCACACGGGTAGTCCGCGTACCATACGGTATGAAGCGTATGGTTAGCAAAAAGTAGCAGTCCGGGAGAAGGGGAACAGTATAAAAGACTTATACGTTAGGGGAATCGTTAGGGATGAACTTTCATAAGATAAGTTAGCGTGAAAGAGTTAACAAAATATCATAGCGTAGTACCAGTTCAAAGTCGTTAGTAGTAGTTAGTTGAGTAGGGAATTTTTAGTTAATTAGTACTTATTCGGTTAACGGTAGTTTATAGATTAGGACTATATAAGTGGTTATAGTACTTAGATTTAGCAGTTAGCATAGTAGTGTAGATTATAGGTTTAGATAACCGGGAATAAATTCGTAGGGAAGTTAATGAATCGAGAACGATAAAGGCTCTGAAAGTAGTGCTTCGTGTTAGCCAACTTATTGAGATGAACAACAGTATGTGAGTATCTTTGTACGATATATTCTAATTAGAGAATTGCATACCTGCGCTAACTTCACTTTATATTCGTATGGGATGAACTACAATTTAATTAGGGATTGATTGGACAAGGCTTATTTATTAACTAATTTGGTATTCGTATTTTGTTATAATTATTAGGATCAAATATCTATATCTGATATTAATGAACCTAGAGCGTCGATGTAATTTACACAGTTTAGTATTTCTAATATATGAGATTTAAGTAGCCTTACTCATTTATTTACTCATACCTCACATAAGTTTAGAAAGTGCTTAAGTAGAACTAAATACAATTTATAGAAGTAAGGTACCTAGTTAAGCCGTCAGCTAACTACGCCCAGTAGAGGTACCTAGTACGATAAATACGATCTACCCCCCCTTCGTAAGTCTAGTAACATCAGTTCACTACTTACTTAATTAGATATTTATTACGATCCCAATACTGTGAGTCGGAGTTGAGTTCAGATCATTAGAACATAAACTCGTTTCTATCCCATAATGTCAATGGTGTGTGATCGAGGTTTCAAGAAAGAGATTAGGTAACCAACAGTACTCGTAACAGATTATTTCAGATGTAGTTACACAGATAGATTGTTACATAGATAGTTGAGATTATCTGAAGGATACAAACCACACCAGGTAGGTCGTATAGTTCCTGCTATTGCTAAAATACTACCAAATATACCATTTCAAAATATTTATTTAAAAAATCCCCACGAATGACGATCGTCTTCTTAAAACATATAAAATAAGAATTCCTGATCTAGCATAATTAAAATAAATGGTATATTGCATGTCATGTAATAGAATACACGCATATCAATTGCAATTTGTAACTGTAGATTAAAACAAAGCTGATCATAAGGATATGTATCGTAGTTTAATGACACGACTACATTAATTGTTTAATTAATTAATTAGATTAGATCGAAAAATGTGTAACAAATATGAGAGATTAACAAATCAGAAAAAATGTCGATGAACCGCGGGTGGATGCTCATTTCTGCTATAAGGTATTAATCTTTATCAACACCCTTATTTTTAGAACGTCATTGTATGTGTGTCACTGAATACACACTAACTCTGTATCTGAACCTATTATATCGAATAAATATTATTTTAGTAAATCTCCTATATATGTTTAAAGTCTGTTGGTCGACATATGCAAGGTGTTTTTTTGCGTTAATCTTGAATTAATCCCTAAACCAGATCTGATTTTAATGATCTGTTTCTACAAGATTATTCCAACAAATAAGTACTACCCTACTTAGGGTAGAGAAATCACTTTTTTATGGTATTAGCGTGTATTCCAAACAGCTAAGTGCACAATTGAAAACATGAAACGGACTATAGAGCCACGTCGTTACTAACACCACTAGCTTCTCTTTGTTCATATACGAAAGCCGCATATTTGTATATTGTATCTGATCATATGGATGGGTATCGTCGTTTAATGACACGACTACTAAATGTTTCATTAATTAGTTAGATTAAGCAGGTCGTCTTCGAAAAATGTATAACAAATATGAAAGACTAACAAATCAGAAAAAATGTCGATAGTTTTACTGATTTGTTAGTCTTCTGTAGTAGTTTTCTGATTTGTTAGTGGGTATTTTAATATAAGGCTGCATGAAAGGCGTTCGATTCCATTGGACTATCGTTCTCAAGGTGAGAGATTAGGAGATGGTGGTGAAGCATTGAACATGATGGAGTTGGTCATCGAGGCAGCCAAAAAGGTAGTTCGAAAATCGGAATCACCAATATTCAAACAATTCCATCTAGATTCTAAGTGTTAAAAGTGCTATATTTCCATCTGCGCCATTCTTACTGGATAAACAAAAACTCTATTGCACCCTACGTCGTTAAGGACAATGAAACCGTAGTTGAAAATGACACTGTTAAAATTTTTTTAAACTACGGTTTTCCTACAACCGATCAAATATTCGCAAACAAATATTCGCTGATATTATGTTGCTACAATACACTAAGCCGGAGATGTTCCTCATCGCATTTTCTACCCCCGCTGATATCAGGATTTGCTTCGCGAATTAAGGATCCAATATCCACGCCATTCCATCAAATTGATAATCCTCATCATTGGAGAAATAAGAGGCGTGAGGCCCTCCCTAATAAACGATTTTAAGACCATATCGACTTCTGAAGCAGAAAGCTGACTAATCACAAGTCAAATGCAAAAGGCCCTAATCCTGGGTAGTTCAACTTTACTTCCCGATAATGACCTAATGACTTACTCCATTGGTTAGGGAGTCGTTATCAGGATTTCAGGATAATAATGACCTTATAATCCTTATTTTAAAAAAATTCACCAACGGACTTTGTACGGAGCTACTAACTACTGATGAACCGGACCACTTAAAACCCTCTCTCTGTATCTCGCAATTTCCTCTCTTAGCATTCTCTTCATAAGCATCTTAAATCTCTGAAGTAGAAAGGCTGCAATAATAGTTGTAATTATCACAAACGCTGAAATGCCAAAAATTTCATTAGTCTTCAGCTGTTTTCATGGCGAATTCGTAGTCGTATTTTTTGAATCTTAAAATTTTTATTTATAATTAAATCACATTATAGCAGCGCTTTGGTAGGATCGCCATGTAATGGTGCTGCATTTGGTTGGTAGATGAAATTAAATCAATTAAAGTAATCCGTTTTTATTTACAAATATTTACAATATAATACTTCATGTTTCTACATGACATTTAATAAAGTAAAATAAATGAACATTTTAATAACGGTCAATAATCTACATTGTGTTATCTATATCTTAATATGAATCTATTATTATAATTTTAAGTATATATATTTATATATATATATATATATATATATATAAATCTATATATGAGTAGTTGTTTGTTGTCTTCAGGGTCATCTCACGTGGTAGGCATTTCGGTGAGCCAACGTTTCGCCAAAGTTACATCTGGCATTGTCGAGGCTTAGAAAAAGTCTGAAACCTTACTTTGTAATGCGTTTCGCATACGTTCTTGTTATTCTCCTTTCTAAGTCAACGCTTGCCGCACCTGGTACGGTAATGCATGTTGTTGTGTCTACATATGTTGTTGATGGTAGTCGTACCGTGAAGTGGATGAGTAGATGCTGATGGTGATCGTACCGTTGATGCATTTTTCTCTGGTTTGTCGTTGGTTTGGATTATTTGTTGTTTATTTTCACGGTATGGATGTAATTCAAGTTTTCAAGTACTAAAAATGTTTTCATTGTCGTTTCGTTTATTCATCGTTTTTCGATTTCTATTGCTCTCTAATAATTCTTTTGCTATAGTGGATTTCAGTGGCTAGTGTTCTAGAGTTTTCAAAAGATATTCTATGACCGGTTGCGGAGTTATGTTGGGCAAGTGCGGTCGTGCTGAGGTTCTTTTTGACGTTGTTTGTGTATTCGGCTACTCTGGCTGATATTTTTCTGTTTGTTTGACCGATATAGACCAAATCGCATTCAGTGCAGGGTACTTCATACACTCTTTGCCAGAGTTTTAATGCGGTATCGTTGTTAGCGGCAAAACCACGGCAACTAAACCATGTCGCTTGCCGCGGCAGAGCTGCAGCAACTAGACCATGTTGCTGGCCGGCAGTTAGATCATGTTGCTGCTCGCGAAAAAGCCGTGGGAATTAGCCCATGTCGCTGGCCGTGGACAAGCCGCAGCAATTAGGCTATGTCGCTACCTGCGACAATGCGTACTGTGGAGCTGTCGACGCCGTAGGCAAATATGGGCATCAGGTGGTGGGCAAAACAATGTTTGTCGGGTCCCCTAGTATACTACAATCTTCTATTTATATTTAAACATTATATTATGTACTCAACTTGTCTCATGTTTTACACTTTAGTTATTCTTTACAATCCGTACACTCAATATTATTTAAGATTTCATTTGGTGTTCAAAATTAAGATAAATTTTAATAATAAGCAATAATAATTAGGTAATCAATATTTTAGTACAGATAATATTTTTTATTACCGCGATTAATTATCTAGGCGAAGAATTGTCAGCGCAAAGAACTGACTTGGATATGAATTGTTCGCCAAGAATTGTTGGCGGAGAATTGTTGGCGAAGAATGTTTCGGATACCGAGATTATCATGCATCGTGTTCCAGAGAAATGGGCATAGGACTGCTCCCTGTGGTGCCCCGCTATTTGTTTCTTTTAAGCATACCATCTTCTGTATTAATACTTATTTCTCTGTTTTTAAAGAATAACTTCATTAAACTTCATGTATCTTGATATCGGATTGATACACTAGAAAAACATCATTTTTTTTTTACTTCTTTAAGTGATTAAAATTCTATCAAGTCCAATTTATTAGCATTTATTAAATAACAAGTTTAAACTAATTATCGTATATACACAATTTATAAATTACTTAATTAAAAAGAATATTTTATTTCTTGTAGAGTGAATGATATTAGCATAAAATATTATATCCGGAACGTTGAATTATTAATTAATTTATCAAGTTGTTCTGCAAGATGATATACTTTAAATATATAATTTTATGATGATCGATAGCATTCAAATCTATTTTAAAGATGTTGGTATTTCTTTACATTTATGACTTTATTTTCTTGCAATTTGGGATTTAATATAAATAATTAAACTAAATTAATTTAAACTATGTGAAAGACTAAAATCATCCAGGTTCCGATATAAACTAACATCGATTACTGAGCAAGATCTATTCACACAGCTTGTTATAAAAAACGATCTTAATCGATCAGGAAACGACAAATTGAAACCACAATACTGATGGAACCCAGATACAGCCAACTTAAGGAAACCAACAATTGGAGCCCATACAAAGGCACAGAGGGATAGAAAGATACGCGAGCCGCATCAGCAAGACCAAGACCTGGAGAGAGTTAGTAGAGACCGTAAACAAAGACGTGTGGGGAACTCCATACAAAATAGTAGAACAGCAAATATATGGATAATCGAATCCTGAAGCCTTTCTAGAAGGAGGGGTTAGGCCGGTTCTGAACCTATACTTTCCGACGCACGCTAAAATCACCAAAATTAATAAACTGAAGCGGGAGAAAGCCACCTCAAACATACCAAAATTCTCAGAAGTAGAGCTAAGGATTGCAGGCTATCGATTGAAATCGGACAAAGTGGCCGGTCTTGATTGGATTCCGGAGGTAGTAGTTAAGGAGCTACTGAAAAATAATCCATTGTTGTGACTGAGCCTTTTTAAAACTAATGCCTTCTAGAAGGTGTGGTCCCCAGAGTTTCGAAAGTGCTCCCCAGAAGTTATCTTTATACTCAAAGGAGGAAAGAAACGTGAGGATATAGGCCGACATGTCTGCTCTGCATAATTGGAAAACTACTGGAGAGATTACTTCTTGGAAGACTGCATCATCATTTAGAAATAGAAAGGGGCTTACATGAAAACCAGTTTGGCTTCAGAAAGAGGCGGTCGACAATAGATGCAATTATTAAAGTTAAGCCATTTGCACAGGAAGCCAACAGAGGTAGAGAAGAAGAAAACTGTGTGAGTTAGTTCTGTTAGACATAAAGAACGCTTTTAACTCGGCCTCATGATGGAACATTCTGGAAGCGCAAACGGATATCAATACCCCTCAATAACTGCAGAACATGATCTCAAGCAATCTAGAAGATAGAATAATTAGATTCTGGGAAAATAGTAAACCGCACTGCTTTAAGCAGACGGGCGGCGCCCTTCAAGGCTCGGTGCTGGGGCTCGTACTTTGGAATATAATGTATGACGGAGTGCTTGAAATCAACTTCTCCAAAGGGCCAACGATGCTAGCGTCTGCTAACGACCTGGCTCTCCTAGCCAAAGCAAGCAGTATGGCCGATCTAAAAACTAGGCTAAACGCAGGGTTACATCTAGTTTCTACGTGGCTCAAAGGTGCAAATCTAAGTTTAGCCCCCGAAAAGACATAAACAATAATGCTGACTGGGAAAATAAGGATCCCGGCTCCAGTAGTATTCGTGGAAAGGCACAGAATAGAATTTAAGTCTCGCATAAAATACCTTGGCGTAACCATGCGCTCTATACAGCACCTGCATGAGCGGAAACCACGAAACTAAACTTAGTAAGGCACACGTTAGACAACATTCAAAGATTAGGCCTGGCTGCGGGCACTTGTGCATACTGACGGTTTCGACTGAAGCGCTCCAAATCATCAGAGGGAACCCCCACTGCATTTTTTGGTACAGGAAAGAGCTACGGCTTACAAGAAGAGCGAATAACAAAAGAAAAGTTGAGCGCCCAGACAATAATTGCGGGGACTAGAAAACTGATTCCCTGTCTAAACAAATGGGTGACAAAAGCACATGGGGTCCTTGACTACTGGACAACCCAGGCGTTATCGGGCCATGGCTGTTAGGCGGCCTATCTACAAAAGATAAACAAGCTACACTGTCTCGAGTGCAAACACTGTAGTGGAGAAATCGACGACGCAGAACACACTCTCTTTCCCTGCAAAGCCTGGACAGATTTGAGATAGGTGGTCTGTAGGTGGGCATGACATTAAACATGAATGCAACCAATGATTGCAACCAAAGAGTCCTGGAACGTCATATGTCAATTCATTCGATAGGTGCTGCAAGGCAAACAACAGGCGGAAATAGTTCCCGGGAGGTGAGGTTCAAGAAAGCCCCACTACTCTCCTGATACAAAGTAGGTACATATGTATTTAAAGCGAACGCCAAAAGTTCCGTGTAAACGCCCTGGTCAGCATAGATTACCCAAGGAAAGATACCCCATGCGTAATTAGAGGCAGTTCCAGGAGACTTGCGATGGAACACCGTGTAACTCGCCCATGAGCGCGAGGGTTTCTAGGGCCGCCAAGACGGGGCAAACAATAATATCGACATTGCTGGTCGACCAAGCGGCGCTCAGTCATGACGCCAATCTCCCACAACGCCTATAATAGTTTTTGACCTATAACACATGAAAATAAAACGCTAGAAAAAAAACGCAAGTTTTTAAATAATAATAGAAGAATAAAAAAACTACATTTATACACATTCTCAAACAATATCTCGCGACAAACAGATTCTGTCGCGTCTGTATAAATTGAGAAAGAACGGCGGATCAATTAAAATTGAAATAAACGACACGAAAACCAAAGGACTTTGACAGATCATCGCCGGTCGCAATAGACCAGAGGAGAACCGAAAAGCGCTAAACACAAACGAATCGTAAAAAAAACAAACGAGGAAGCATTATTCTTGGGCAAATGTGTTAGATAAAGGATAGAAGATGTGCAGCCCACGACGACTAATTGATACAATTCCATTTGTGGGAGAGAATAAGTTACTTACAGTGTAAATAAATATATTAGGGTTACCTGTTTATCAAAGCTATTAGCATCAAAATTATTACAAGGATTCCTCTTGAAAATGGACATCTAAGACGGTTCGAAGAAACATTTTAACATTTTTAATAAGTACATTAATCAAGGTGATTTTCCAAATTTAAAATATAGTTGTTTTATATTTATTACACTTTCCAATTATATTAAATAAAGTGTGCGCCTTTCAACATTAAACATGTTGACATTACGTAAAATCATATTAAACAATACAATAAGAATGTATGTATTATTAAGTTCACAATGATTAGAATTCAATCAATTAGATTTATTATTATTATGCTGGACCGAACGCCCAAGCGAGCGCAACGGTCCAGCTAACCAACAAAAGTGATTTCTTCTCAACTAATTTCATATAAAAAGACCCATTCAAGGTAGGGTTCATCAGACACATTTTGGGTCTTGTACTAGTTGTCTTCGAGTGGGCCAATTCGCACGTTTCCATTAAATGATCAAAGCTATTGAGCAGCAAGCAAAATTCGCAGTCTTCAATTTGATTAGCATCAAACTAGGCGCAAGTAGTAATTCGCTTATTTTATGAAAGATAAATTAAAATAAATCAAGTCTATAAACATCAGGTCAAGTACACTTAGATATTACATCATTACTTTCTGCTGAATCTTCTACTCACTCCTTTCACTCACGTATATCAATATTTTATAACCCTTCCCTGATAAATTACTTCGTCAATGCGAAACAACGATGTCCAAGTCAGAGAAAGAGGGACACGAATCGTCAAGACACATCAACTAGGATGGCAGAGATCGAACTCCAGAGAGACCTATCAAACAGCAAGCTGGTAGATATGCCTAATCCAATCACACCACCAAAACAACAAGAAGATCACCATCGACAACTATTCCGCTATTACGCCTGAACTTCAGGCGTCCGTCAAAACAAATTACATCATATCTTCAACAGTTTATCTCACAGCATCAACTACTTATATCATATGTCGTCATGCTAACCAGCTGGAACAACCTACAATGTCATCGCTAACCATTTATCATTCTATCCAATATCCAATCAGAACAACAAAATAATATCAGACATTAAATAATCTTTAGTTCGTTACTTTTTACTCGATAATGGAAAATGATAGTGGAGCTAATTTCTTACCTATCCTGAGAACAAATATCGTATTGGTCTCATCAAATAGAGTTCATTTGAAAAACAGGTTTGATTTTTTAGGAAAACTTCTGCTAGTTTCTGATAGGAATAGGAAGATTGGTAGGATTGGAAAATAGTCTTTGGTCAGATTTTTGGTAAATGTTTTTTTGTGGATCTTAATCAGATGGTAGTCCATTTAAAATTTGAGCTCGATATCATCCTTTAAAAGTCTTTAGGTCAATTAGTTTTATTTCTAGATAATTTATATGTGATTCAAATCATATATTAATAAAGAATTCCTTTTAATCAAATTGAAATTTTATATACCAACTGTATAGGATTAAAAATGCTTATAATATATAAGCGCGTGCCACCCTAATGAGAATAGAGCATAAAGGAACCGCGCCATTCCGGCAGTGTGGTGCCAGTACCAGAAAGGGTTTCCTTGTAACGTACTTAAGACGTTTTAAAAAAGTCGCGTTCTTCTCTTCACGATTTCTTGCGTCTCGCTTATACACTCTATACATCCTTTTCTTTCTTCTTTAGAGCTTGTGACTTCTTATCTTCATGTTTCCTTCTCAATTCCATTCTCTTCCTATTTTATGTACTTTAATCAATTAATTTCTTTTCTTTTTTATGTATATATAAATATATTTCAAATTTATAATGTAAAAAGCATCAAAAATAAATAAAGGTATATTTTTTGTGAGGTAAACGTTATATTTACATTTTGCATATACATTCTATAATTGGGTTGAGCAAAGTTTAAAGTTGGAATATATTTTTTTGCACCGCCATCTATGCATGAATAGATCACCTGTATAAAATTTTTCATAATTGCATAAAATTGATCAGGGTTAACTCTGTAAAAGCTAAATTCAGTGTACTTATTAGCCATGTCATAAACTTCAGCGTTTTGGATGACACGCCATATAAGAAGGCACGTTCAAACACAGTTTTTTTATATGTCCCCTAACGCCAACTCAAGACTTATGTTTAAACATGACTTGTGACGCAGCTGACATGAAAACAAAATGTCTGCAGACATACGGAAATTTTTAAATCCGAATAGACACGATGAGAGAAAATGCAATATATCTCCCAAAAAGATTAACCTATTTTCGTAATTTCAACAACAGAATGTAAAGGAAAGAATAAAAATGGTATATTTACAGACTGGTGTAAATAAGTACGTTATACTTGTGTGATAGAATGTCATCATTGGCTTGACATGAAAATCTAAAAGTGTCTCAATGAGCATATATATAGAAAATTATTTCTAGTTAAAAGTTAAGAGGATTTACGTTATTGCAAAGTCATGAAAGCTATCACATATTTTGTAATAAACGAACAAACAATGTAACAATTTTCACATACGAATATGTGAAATTATCAATTTTCAAAACCTTTGTTACAGAATTCTTCTTATCAAAGCAGGATTGAAATTTTTATTTTGACTACTATACTGCTTTTTATACATTATTCTGCTCTCTGATATTTATAGCTTCAAATATATTCTATTAGCGATTCTAATTTACTGACAATATGTTGCAAGATTTGATATGTGATATTAAATTGTTCTTTTGATTCGATTTTATGGTTTCTTTAGCTTCTCCAGGACGTTGCTGGAATTAAATGGTTGAATGCTGAATGTTTAATGATGATGTTATGTTGCAAGTTGATCCAGCGAGTTGATATGATGGAAATACAAAAATGCAGCGACATGTATTATTGAAAATGCGATAAAATTTTATGACGTCGAAATTGAATTTGTGGTGATGACGGATTTATTCGCTGTCGCCGAAATAATAACGAAACAAGCTTCGATGATGTTCTTCTCGCGTTACTTTCTAGAGCCATCCTTTGCCGGGTGTATGGGGTAATGGCACACGGTCAGCATGTGGTAGTGGTGCATAGGTGATGCAGACTTTTCTTCTTGTTGCTTTCTTGGTGTGCTTGATGCAGGTATGTTTGTCAGCATACGTGGTGTGGAGGACAATCTGGAGTTTGAACTCTGACATCTCTGTTGATATGTGCTTGACGTTTGGCGTACCTCTTCCGCTGCTGTCGTCTACCACTTTTTGTTATTAAAGCTGTAGTTACAAGGAAAGGATATGAAAGATTGATATAAGAGAAGAATTAACGATGTTAAGAGAAAGAAATATACAGCAGAAAATTACGAATGGAGTATCTATGTATACCTGACCTGATTTATATTCGCAGAATGACTATTGATATGAGTTGATTTTTAACTTTTAAATAAAAATAAACAATTCGTTGGTAACGCTTACTTGAAACAAAATCATATTCGCTAGTGCAATTTTATTGCTCGCGTTTTAGGAATAGGTTTGGTTATTTGGTTGTGGCTTAAGTTATCGGAAGCTGTTAGCACTCGCCAACAGCTATTGTAAGACCCAAAATGCGTCTGAGGAACTCTAGATTGTGTGGCTCTTTTAATGTGAAATTTTATGGGAAGAAGCTACTCCTGACGAATCGACTAGATATTCGACCAATCAAAAAAAAAATCCTGTAATGTTGCTCTAATTTGTTGATGAAAGCATACGTGGCGGAACGTGTAATGAATCCGGGTGTAATTTTGTAAGGAAACCGGCTGCGTCACAAAATGAACAACACTGATAAATACAAACAAAGCGGAATATATAAGTTGGCCTGCAGTTCATCTAACAAAATTTTAACAAAAAACAGACCAATTAAACTTCAAACTACATTACACCTAGAAACTTAAATAAACAAAACAACAAAATAGTGCAACACTGGAAATAGCCCAAAGTAACAAAGTGATGAGGGAAACCGACAACGAAGGACACATCTGTAAGGTCAAAACAAGCCAGGTGCAATCCAGTCGTCAGATGATGAGGCTACCGCCTCGAAACTAGTCGCAGAAAGTAATAAATTATTGACTCCGGTATGTAAATTTATTCTTAATTTATTTATGTAATCATGCTAATGGTAGGGTTGGATTGGGATAGAGTTTAAGATACACATTAAATATATAATTTAAATCTTGTAACCGCTGGTTTAAAGAAACCCACAGGTTAAATTTTAGAACTTTCAGACAGCATTTTGGCTAATTTTATGAACCCTAAGTTTGGCAATGTATTCATTTGTTATGTTCGGAATGTGATTATAAAAGTATAGGTTTTAGTTTTTTGGGATATTCCAGGCCAATTGGCTGTTGCTGCAGAAGGCTTATTTATGTGCTTTAATGATTTATTTCATCTAATTTTGTTTGTTTCTTCATAATTGATTGGATCATTAAAGAGTAAATATTGAAGTTAGAACAGCTGTTAGCAGTACATCAGCAAATTGTACGTTAGTGTCAGCAAGATGGTAGTGAGGAAATGTAGAGTTTCTACTCATTTGGTTGACCACGGATGCATTAGGTTGATTAAGTTGCATACGGCTGGAATCGCTGCTGATACCATTATCGCCTAAACAATTTTTGCTGTTTGTGTTAACAGGAATAGTTTGTTCATTGGTATGTTTTTAGTGATACTAATAAGGGACATCTGCTGCGAGATAATGTAAGAGTTTGCCTGTGTAGGCATACCATCGAGTAATATTCCCTGACAAATCAGGAATTGTTTTGAGTAATAGGAAATGGTGCGGTTAGATGTCGCTGCGTGTGAACAACGTATGTAATCTGGTATGCGGCAGTTCTAAAATGTTGTCTGCTTATGGTTGGGAATAATTGGGATTTGGAATTGGTACAACTGTTACCGATTTTACTTTTGAAGAACCGAGTGGGGTAGGAAATTTTAGTACATACATGACGTTGTAAAACTTGAGTTAGCTGATTGGTTTTAAGCGGTTGAAAGCCAATTAGAGTTATTATACCGCAATTGAAGGGAAGAAGGGGGATCCATCTCGCTGAGCCTAAACTAGGCCGGATGTGGATTACTTACTGAAAATTCTTCTTGAGAACACGCAAATTTTCGGCTTCTCAAATTTTCAAAGAAAGCATATCCTGTGAATTAATGTTTTTGTAAATACCCATTCTGCAAAGTTCTTTACTTAGTATCATTTAAGATATTAATTAATTAGTAGGAGTTTACTTTAATCAATGTATTTGAAAGTCAAAATATTTTATTATTCAACATACTCTCCCCTTAATTGGGTACATTTATTACAGCGAACCTGCAAAGCCTCTAGACTTTAAAAAAAAATTATTTATCCTGCTCTGCAAACCAGGCCTCCACAGTTTCTATCACCTCTTCGTTGGAAGAAAATTTACGACCTTTTAAACTTTTTTTCAGTGGAGGAAAACATGATAGTCGGATGGAACCAGATCTGTTGAATAAGGGGGTGTTCGAGTAATTCGAAACCTAAATCACGAATTAATTGCATGGCAACATGCGATTTGTGTGCAGGAGCATTATCCTGTAGAAACAAAATACCTTTGGACAACTTTCCGGGTCTTCTCTCCATATTTTCTTTCTCGTAGAAGGGTTAGTAAAGTCGAATAGTAATTCCCAGTAACTGTTTTCTCTTATCTAGAAAATCAGTCATGAGTACTCCTTGGCAATCCCAAAAAACTGAAGCAAGAACATTTCCATCAGATTTTTGAAGACTTGGAGAACCAGAGTGTTTCCATTCCATCGATTGCTGCTTTGTTTCTGGATCATAGAAATGTACCCAAGTTTCAGCGATAGTAACAACACGGTTCTAGGAGTCTACATTTTTTCAAACCGATCACAGATCGATCGCGATGCTTCTACCCTTACACGCTTTTGGTCAACATTCCGACATTTGGGGAACCATTTTTCAGAAATTTTTCTCATGTCCAAATCGATGTGAATTATATGATGGACACTTTCATATGAAATATTCAGTGCCTCAGATATTCGTTTTAGCCCAATTCGACGATCTGATAAAATCATGTCATGAACTGCATCGATATTTATGGGGACGGACACAGAAACTGGCCTTCCCAATCGGTCTCCATCTTCAATGGAAAATTGACCTCTTTTGAAGCTTGTAATCCAATTTTTCACGGTCGCATACGAGGGACGTTCATCGTCAAGGGTATTAGACATACTTTAATTATATTTCAAGTTATTAATGGAAATTAATGGAAAATGGAAATATTATACAATATTTCTCCAATTGTCATGCGGTTTTTGTTGATAAAAGAGAACAACACGGAGCGAGTGACAACACGGAGCGAGACATAAATTTAGTCCGATAAAATTACAAATAAATTAGTTATCAATTTAAATGGAAAACCCGTTTTTATTCACATTTACAAGAGAAATGTCAACGGAGCATTTCAAAATTATTTGTTTACTTCTTGATTTTGTTTGTGGCATTACGTTTTATCTCGTTTCATTTTGTACGATAATATGAGATTCAAGATTAATAATAAATAACTAATTACAGGTAACAATACACACACATGTATGGACGACCAATAATAGCCCCCGGTCTATCTACACACAGTAAAGTCGTGGCCTTCCCGGGATTCCCAGAAGTTAATAATATTCTTAAAGCAAGGTAAAATTGTTGGCAAACAATACTGTCTTCATCATCGTATAGTCTACGACCGTCCGGCCGCAGCAATTTGACCATATCGTTGGCCGCGATTATTTAATCATATCGCTATCTGCGGCAATTTGACCATGACCACATCGCTGACCAATGGCCACCATCGCGAAGCGCGGCCGGGTTTAGCTAGTTAAATATATATCCTGTATTCCATATTAATACTATCAAGAATACTGTTATTAAGCTATATTAATCGCAAATATTCTTATCCTTTGATTTTTATTTTTTTTAACCTTTCTAACCTTTTTTTAACCTTTGTTTTGCAAATTGGTTAATAATATTAAGTAGAGAATAATTACCAATTCTCTGCCCTTTATTGCTCAGCAAGGCTCGCGCATTCATCATTCCAATTATTTACATGATAGAACGTATTTAAATATGGGTAAACTCTGCATGGCCGATTCTTGAACACTTTTGCTCAGTAAGGTCCTCAGTATTCGTCATTCCAATTATTTATCTGAGTAGGATGGATTAAAACATTGGTGAATGCTTAGGGGTCAATTCTCGGACATTTTAATGCTCATGGTTCGTATATCTTCATATATCGCTGTGTTGAGAAGAATGAAAACAAATATTTTATCATTACTTGCTTATAGTGCTTTACATTTGGCGATAGATGGCGCTTGTTTGCAAAATTTCATATTTTATTAATTGCAGAATTATTGGAAGCAGGTATACATAAAAATGTTCCTTGGTCACAATTTCAATATTAGGGTAAACAACTGGAAGATTGTCAATTTTAATCAAAGTATACAAATTATGTTTTGTATCGATATTGTTTTCCTTCTAAAACGTATTCACGGAAATAATATTTAGAAATTTTATTCGTGTTCCCTAATTTTTTCTGTAGTATGTTTTGAAAGGACAAAATACTTTTCGTTAAATTCATCATGTGCTATTTGTCGATTTGTTCAAGTTGTCCAACATAATATAAAATGTTTTAATTTTAAACCTATTAGCTTCGGAGAAGTCTATAATGGTTTTTCAATTTGTTTCTTGTAGTCATCAAACTATACTTTCCTTTTTCCACTTAATGTTTGGGAATATTTCTGTTGTTTTGAAAGAGTTTTAGCTTTATTTTGTTTTCAGGTTTTTTTTTGTGTTAATGCACCTCACTAAATATAGGTAACCACAACATTTATTGCCATATCAAAATAACATAAAATGTAAACATAATTTCCTAATAATACTAAATATAAATCCTTTCTTATTTACTAAGTATATAAACAATATAATTATATTATATCTATCACCTACATCAACAGATTTAAAGATGAATTGAGATAAAGAGAGAGGAGAAAACAAAACACCCACACTGCCTCTACCATCTCCCTTCCAAATTTTACCTATTATTACTATTCTTTAAACCCGTCACTCATTTTTTCTTTATTCCCATACCCCTCTTATGCTGTCCCAAACAATACTTCCAATTTTCAGGCAATCTTCATTCTTTCTCCTCCCATTCCAAACCCCCACATTCCTTTACCCAGTGTTTTTATCTTTCTTCTTTTTTCCAAATATCCTACATTTTCCATCATCCATCCCCATACGGTACCCATTCCCTCTTTCTTCGCTCCCACAGCTAAATCTAGCAACCATTCTGTTTTCTTTTATACTTCCATCTATCCACAGATACGATGGCATTCTATCCACAACCATTATATACTTATACTTAACATTTATTTTGTTTCCCTTAATCTTACATCCCGTTCCTGCATTTCTACATCTTTTATTCGTCCCATCACTTCAATTGTATCATAATTTTCATCCCTTATTTACGATATCATTCATCCATGGACCAACCAATCCTACCAAAAATCTTCCCTCTCTGCTTGTTCCTTCACTTCTTTCTTCAATTATCTCCTTCAATCCATCTACATATACCAACCTAATAACGCTATCCTTTTCATTCATTATCATTTTTCTCTCAAATATCATCATCCTCATGAACCCATGGACACCACACCACATATTTAGCTCTTGCGGCACATCTCATCCGGTGTCGATTTCTCTACCCCAATTATTCTTTTCGTACACCGTATTTGCAGCATCTCAATTTCTTTTCTCTCATTCACAACCAATACTTCCGCGCCATACATCAAAATACTCTTTACACACACCTCCATAATCATTAACCTCATATTCACTGACTCACCAAATCTCTCTTCTCTTACCGCTCTAACTCACTTTATCGCCTCTTAAGCTTTTAATACAATCATTTTCGAATATTCATTAGAAGAAGCATTGTATTTCAACATATATCCCAAATATTTGTACTCTTTCACACACTCTATTCTCACTCCATTTAACCTAAACACATTTTTTTTCGCTTACTCTTCCGCTCCTCTTACATACAATTACTTTCGTTTTACCTACATTCACTTCAAGCTCTCTCCTTATCATGTATCTATGGACCGCTCAATCATCTCTTCCCTATTATTCCATATACGCCATAAACAATACACACAATAACCCCGCAAAAGAATTGTACAATTTCAGAGTTTGGTTGACATTTATTTCAGGACTTTGAAGTTTTTTGTTTACAGCATTTAACCTGTTAATCAGAAGTTACCAAAACACTACACTGTTTATGCGTCTAATTGTGGTCCAATCCCCACTACTTCTCATTTTGTAATTCATTTCATGATCATTTTCAATAAAACTTAATTCTTGAATTATTTCGAACCATGAATTATTTTAACTTTGGCATGGACCATCATGAACAGACCACCGAGTTACTGATAATCATTTCAGTGTTATATTTGATTTTGTTTTATCCTGTAGATGGTTCCATTTATAGGTCGGCGCTGAAAAGATGTTATATAGTTTTTACAATATATTAAAAAATGCTTCAGCTTCTTTACAGGATGACGCAAAGTTATTTCCTAAATTTATATGCATATCATGGTATTATTAATGTTTTGGGTTCAAGATATGAGCATTACATACCGATCTGCAAAACACAAGATGATAAACATAGAGAGAAGAGAATGCGGCCAAAAGGTACCCCAGTTATTAAGAAACGCGTCAAGTTGAAGGAGAGGGAAAAATATGTAGCCCCCTTTTTTGATGATTATGTGGAGAATCATTCATATTTTCAAGCTGTACTGGATAGAAAATGTAAGGAAAAAAATCAATATTACATGTAAGAAGTTCCCGATAAAAACTATAATATTATAATCACTAATCAGATGGAGAGACTTGCAAAAGATAAAGATATTATTGATATTATGGTTGCTCAAAGAAGCGAAAAGATAATTATTAAATTGAATAAAGACTGAAGAATTGCTTTACCACTAGATAAATTCGATGGCAAGGGCACAGTGTATAGCGGTATCGGCTGGACTGATGTAATAACTGAAGAAGAACATCATAGGGTTTAAAAAATATATTCGAAATTTTAGATTTTGGTGTAGAATATTGGGAAATGGAGTTAATGAAAATGACGAGTAAACGTAAAAAGAAAGTCAAAGGCGAGGAACATCCTGATTGGATAATTGTTATGGAAGCAGCCGCGGAATATACGAATTTGAATGAATTTGAAGAAGAAACCAAGGATTTTGGAACAAGTTAAAAAAAAGTTGCAGAGGACGTGGTCGTTCAAGACATGTCTAAAACGAAGAATATTAATGAAAGATTGAAAGAAGCAGGCGAAGATTTATGAAGTCAACTTCCAGAAATGAAAGAAATACCGCAGGTAATAAAAAAATTAGAAAGTGGTGAAATATGCGAATTGAAGGCATTACAGGTATAATTCTTGTATTAGAGGATCCTAAAGTATATTTTGTTGTTGAACAAATGATGACGAGCATAAAATTTTGGTGCCAGGGCAAACTATTGACAAGGAGGACGGGAATAACGAGTACATTCGAGTCATTACAGTACTCTTAGGTGGTGAACCAACATTAATTCTTGGCTTAGTTTTTAGAGAGGAAGAACAATCTGCTGTATTCTTGCCTGGTAAATCAACAATACCTGAAGAAGGTCAACTAGAATTTGAAGTGACTTAATAAGATAGACCGAGACCACCCAACGCCTGTTAAAAACTTAGCTCCAGTTAAAGAGCCAACAGCGCCACCGCCATCTAAACCGAAACCTGTTCTGCCACCTGTAGAACTATCACCATCTAAACGATTTAGTCCTGTTGACGAAGCAAGAAGATCATCACTTGCTGATCGTATTGCAGTTTATGAAGAATGTAAAAAGCAAATGGAAAAACTTGAGCGTAAAAAGGCCAAAGGACGCCATGAAGGGAAGATGTTTAAAATGGAAAGCAAAATCGATACAATTCGTTATAACATAAGAATGAAATTAATGAGATGCCCGATAAATATAAACCTTTGCCATCCGTCAATAAGAGCAAAAAGAAGAACTGGAAAAGGGTATTGAAGATGGAGGTTTTGAAGATGCAACCACCAAAATGATTTTGGAACGTGTCCGTCAACGGTCCAGAGAATTAAGGGTGAAAGCTTTGCTAATCGAGTTTAGTTGGTGAGTTCGGTTCGACGTTATTCGTCGCGTCATCGGAATTTTAAGCGAATGAAGAATTCAAGAAATAGGCCCACGCAAACTGCAATTTGAAATTAGTTTTTCTATAGCGTCGCGATGCCTCTATACATCTCCTCTATACAAAATAATTTGCGCGGCGTCTTTTATCTAAGCGTTCTAACGCGAAAGCTACTATTTTAATTTTAATTTTTCTTTTCTGGTTACTCTTTTATTCTATTAATCTTTAAATTAATATTCTTGAAATCCTTTAAATTAAATTGTTTTTATTTTATTTGATTTGTAGATAATTGTTGTTTATTGTCAGGTATTACGTTTATTGTGAAATTCATGATGATTATATTTTTAGTACATAAATAAATATTACCTTAATCTTTTCTTTTTATTATTTTGTGGAGTTTAAAAATTTTAGTCTAAATTTAATTTTATTATTATACCAAAATCGTAAAAAAGTAATTTTTATTTTATTTCTCTAAGACCGTGTTAAAAGCTATTTTTTCTAAATCAAATATATTCAATTTTGGCAAAAATAATTCATAATAAAAATACATAGAAAAACTTGGATTGAAACAGATAAATGGGAGGAAATTACTAACTTCGCAAGCGGATTCACTTCTTTAACACGTGCCTGACGCCCAACCATGTTGTTGGCATTATCGTTAGGGCTTATATCCAGAATTTTTAATGAATATTATAAATTATAATAGTTGTTTAAGCAGGTAATCATCGAAAATTCCGAATCATATATGAGAGACCACAAAGGTAGAAAAAATTCCGATGAACATTTTTGGGTGGATG
>WYDF02149487.1:0-22599 GCA_009867245.2 Adranes taylori
ATCCCGCCTTTGGTAGTATGTAGTTACATTTTAAAAATCTAGTTAATTTTAGTTCTAAATATAGTTACTTTTGTATAGTTATTTTTTCAAACAATTTTTTTTATCCCGCCTTTGGTAATATGTAGTTACTTTTTAAAAATCTAGTTAATTTTAGTTCTAAATATAGTTACTTTTGTATAGTATTTTTTTCAAACAATTTTTTTATCCCGCCTTTGGTAGTATGTAGTTACTTTTAAAAAATCTAGTTAATTTTAGTTCTAAATATAGTTACTTTTGACGTTATTTTTTTAAACAATATTTTTATCCCGCCTTTGGTAATATGTAGTTACTTTTTAAAAATATAGTTAATTTCAGTTCTAAATATAGTTACTTTTTAAAAAACTAGTTAATTTTAGTTCTAAATATAGTTACTTTTGTAACTATATTTTACCATGTGCTTTTGGACCAGACCACGTACTTTATTTGTTAATAAATTCTCGACCACATGGCTTTTTCGTTTATATTTGGGCCGGCAGTCATTATGAGCACCAAGCCATAAGTTTGGATATGGTTAAGATGGATATGGGTATGACTAAGATGGGATTTTCGTATTTTAATGTCTTATTTAAATTAAATCTGTTAACCAATCAGACACTTGCTTTTGCGTGTAATACACAAGTGTAGTGCAAATAGAAAAGATCATTCCGGCGGCTAGTTGCTCGTGTAATCCTCGTATTAAGAACATGATTACTATTAAAATTATTACTTGTAATTTTATATATAAATGAATGTCGTAAAGGGGTTTTATATATTTTTATTTTTTAAATCGAGCTATGTACATCAATGACAGGTAATCGGTAATTGTTTTGCTCTGTAAAAATTTGCATTGTATCATTCAATTTAATCTAAACTCTAGACAACCTAGTTCAGAATTAACCTCCGATTTAATTATATTTTTCTCAGTTAAGAGGAAACAATTATTAATGCATTTTATGAATTATTATTTCATTCCTAGAATTTGATAAGCATCGCTATATTAAAATGTCGAAGGGTTACTACATACGACTTTAAAGCTACGTATTTATATCCCATTTATTTTATATCTGAAGCCGTTTGTTATTATGTGCTCAATCTTATACTAGTCAAAATGATTTAGTGGTGAACAGAAAAATAATGACGAGGTAGCGGGGGAGCGGGTAACCGCGTAACTGAAGAAGGGGGTAAGTTATGAAGAATGGATTGAGAGGAAATCAGAAGAAAAGCTGATAAATAGGGAAGGATTATATTTTCTAGAGTGGCTGGGAGAGGAAGGATTGATTGTGAGTAATGGATATATGGGTGGTGACTGGAATGGGAAATTAACGTACAGAGGATATGGAGAAGGATCAGTTATAGATTATATGTTAGTAGATTAATTTGGAAGAGAGCATGTGAATAAGCATAGGTGATATGAGAATCGAATCAGACCATTTTCCCTTAAAGACAGGGTAGCGCTTTGTTACAGAGAATAGGAATCGGGCAGGGAAAATGACAATGAAGAAAGAAAATTGTTTTGATTGAGCTGAAAAAAAGAAAACATCTCTATTAACTGCACTGTATATCTAAGGAACTGGGAGCTGAAAAAACATCAGCTATACTAGATAATCCATTGCCATCAACTTCAAATCAACGAAGTAGATTGAAGATGTAGCTGATATTAGTGATGAAAATGATGAACATGACAACCCATTTCAATGGTTGCCGTTTCATCAACGAAATATGACCATGGCTATTAAACATTTTTCACTAGTTGAAGCTATTCCAGTCGGTTGAAAATATTGTCACTATTAATGATGAAGATGAAGATTATGTTAACTCATTTGAAGGGTTCGCATTTCTTTTACGAAATATGGTCAGCAGTATTAAAAATTCTTCCACTAGTTGAAGGTATTCCAGTCGGTTGACGATGTTGTCACTATTAGTGATGAAGATGGCGATCATGATAATCTATTTCAAGGGTTGCCGTTTCATCAACGATATATGATTACCTCTATTAAAAATTATTCCACAAGTTGGTTGAAAATGTTGTCACTACTAGTGATGCAGATGATTAAGTGTTGGGATTTTATCAACGAAATATGGTCACCAGTATTAAAATTTCTTCCACTAGTTGAACCTAATCCAGTTGGTTGAAGATTGCTACTATTAGTGATGAAGATGATGATCCTAACTACCCCACTAGTTGAAGCTATTCCAGTTGATTAGAGATGTTGTCACTATTAGTGATGAAAATTATGATCATGACAACACATTTCAAGGGTGCAGTTTCATCAACGAAATATGATTAGCACTATTAAACATTCTTTCACTAGTTGAATCTATTCCACTTGGTTAAAGATGTTGTCACTATTAGTGATGAAGATGATGATCATGACAACACATTCCAATGGTCGCTATTTTATCAACGAAATATGGACACCGTAATTAAAAATTCTTCCACTAGTTGAAGTGTTTCCAGTTGGTTGAAGATGTTGTCACTATTAATGATGAAGATGATAATCATAATAACTAATTTCAAGGGTTGACATTTCATCAACGAAATATGATCACCACTATTAAACATTCTTCCACTATTTGAACCTATTCCAGTTGGTTGAAGATGTCTCCAGTAGTGTTAAAGATTATGATCATGACAACCCATTTCAAGGGTTGCCATTTCTTCAATAAAATATGTTCACGACTATTAAAACGTCTTCCACTAGTTGAACTTAGCGAGTTGGTTGAAAATTGTGACTATTAATGATGAAGATAATGATAATGACTACCCATTTGAAGAATTGCAATTTTATCAACGGAATATTGCCATCACTATTAAAATTTCTTCCACTAGTTGAACCTATCCAGTTGGTGGAAGATTGCTACTATTAGTGATGTAGATGATGATGATCCTGACTACCTATTTTAAGAGTTGCCATTTTTTCAACGAAATATGGTAACCAATATTAACAATTCTTCCACTAGTTGAAGCTAGTCCAGTTGGTTGATGAAGGTGTTGTCACTAGATGAAGCTGATGATCATGCAACCCATTTCAAGGGTTGACATTTCATCAATAAAATGTTATCACCACTATTAAACATTTTTCCACAACATTTGCAACATTTCTAATTGGTTGCAGATGTGGTCACTATTAATGATGAAGATGATAATGATAACACCTCATTTTAAGGGTTGACATTTCATCAACGAAATATGATCACCACTATTAAACATTCTTTCACTAGTTAAATCTATTCCAGTTGGTCGAAGATGTTGTCACTATTAATGATGAAGATGATAATCATAACGACTCATATCAAGGGTTGAGATTTCATCAACGAAATACGATCACCACTATTAAACATTCTTTCACTAGTTGAAGATATTCCAGTTGGTTGAAAATGTTGTCACTATTAGTAATGCAGATGGTGATCATGGCAACCCATTTCAAGGGTTGCCCATTCTGGTTAAAATTCGGAACTTCTATTTCATTTCGTTGAACTGAGTTTTATATAATAATATTTCATTTGTTTTTCATTTACTTTTTAAGAAAGTGTGGATAGTGGATAAATTATGGATGTGGGATGAAAAAAGTGAAGGAGTTAAAGAAGATAGTAAAAAAGATGCGTATGATAGAAGAAGTGAAATGAGAGGAAGTGGTAATGCAAGGGGAAATGGTATATAAATAGGAATAAAGTTGGGAAGGAGTCCAATTGGAGAATGGGTATTGGAAGAATAAGAAATGTAGGTAGTGATGGCTGGAAGGGGCAAAAGGGTACGAAAGAAAAGGTGAATGGTTTGTGGTGTGATCAGATCGGAAAACTAGACGATGGAGGTAGTGAAGTAATATTCTGCTACAGCGTATATATATATATATATATATATATATATATATATATATGACGGTAAAACTAGCACTTCTATATTTCGGCACTCGTCTGCTCCGGAGGTTAGCGGGTTTTGTGATTTTGCGTTAATTGTATACTTTGATTTAATGAAAATCAAATGTACCAAAACTCCTTTTATTAAAAACTTGCAAATTCTTCTCTTGTTCAGAAACTTGTGCGCATTTCTTATGCTTAAGTTTAGATCAAGATTTTGACATCGTTAAGTAAATAATTTTGGTAAAACTTTCCCCGAAGCATTTCAAACGTACAGTAGCTGGGACTATCTATAATAAATGGAATTTTCAAACACTTAAATTAAAATGGAAACTCAAATTGAATAATTTTACACAAATATCTTTATTTTTCGAATGATACATTTGCCACCCAGAATACAAAATTATGATAAGAAATTTTCTGCACATTACTTACTCTGTGACATTTTAAAAGCTTTTTGCAATAATAGCAAATGGTATGTAGTATCTTTATTTCTTTTTATCTTCACTTGATATGCATTTAGATTCTATCCTCTGTTTTGCTTCTGGTGAGTGCTATATTTTTTCTAGAGATACAATTCAAAATATTTTTATTATTATTATTATTGTCGAGATATTTTATAATTAAACTTTACAAATTTCTTCTTTTAATACTTAAGTCCCATACTAATAATTTTTAGTTGGGTAATTGGTCAATGAAATTTATTAAATGACTTAATCTTACGTTGCTTTATAGAATGGTCTCACATATACAAGGGGTGTAACATAAGTTTTAGTGTGATGTTAGAAGGGAATAAAACTATGCTAAGTTTTACATAATTTCCATTAAATTGTGCTATAGAATTTGATCTTAGTAAAGCAGGATCGATGTTAAGGTTTTGACCACTTTAAGGTTTTCTTATTCAATTGATTGTAACATAAAATGCTCTGCTACCGTTGTTCCAGCTGGTTATCATGGCGACGATATGAAATACGCAGTTGATGTTGTCAGATAAATTGTTGAAGATATAATGTAATTTTGGATGGAAAAGGAATTGCGTACGAAGAATTTATTCACTATCGCCGAACTAGTAGCTGAATCGTCGTCGGTGGTGATCTTCACGTGTCGCTGGAGTTCTATCGCTGTCATCCTCGTTGTCTCTTTCTCTGACGTTCATCTCCTCGTTTTCGCATTGACGAAGTAGTTTGTCAAGGAAGGGTTGTGAAATATTCATATGAGTGAGTGAAATGAGTAAGAAGATAATGACAAGAGACAGAAAGATTAAGCAGATAATAATGAATGTAATATATGTATATGCCTGACCTAATGATTATAGAATTTTATTTCTGACTGGAGTTGAAATAAAATATGCGATTTGTTGCTGGGGCTTACTTAGATCAGATTCAAGATTGTGATTTCGCTCGCTACTCAAGAAAATAGGTTTGATCATTTAATGGTGAATTATGCTGATCGAAACTTTCGAAGTTACTCACTTGAAGACGATAAGACCTAAAATGGTCTAGTGAATGCTTGATTGAGTGGGTTTTTTTTTATGTGAAATTAGCTGGCAGAAAACTCCTCTGGAGCTGGTGGCATTCGGTATAGCCGGCGACTAGATAGGCGTGGCTTGAAGGAAACTTCTGCTAGAAAATGTTTAGGAAGTTTTGGACTACGACCAATAGAAAAATTTTTTTGATCCATCAATGTTGCATACTTTTGTTGACGAAAGCATAAATGGTGGAACGCATAAACGGTGGTGGTAGTAGCTTTACGCGACCAAAATCTTGAGAAGAATAAGTTACTCCTCCGATCGAGTAAAGATCAACCAAAGAATTGTTAGCGCTCTCCCCGTCAAATGTAGAAACAGCCAATGAGAGGTAAGAGTATCAATAAGTATATAATGGTTGAGGGTGGAATAATACAGTATTTGATCATGGATGGAAGTATGAAGAAAAATAGCAAGCTTGCTAGATTTAGTAGTGGGAGCGAGAAAATAGGCAACTCTTGTTGAATTGGATAGGATGAAATATGATGTAGAATATGTGAAAAAAAGGAAAAATGGGAGCACTGGCTAAAGGAATGTGAGGGCTTGGAATGGAATGAGGAGGGAAGAGGTTTGGTTGAAAATTGGAAGAGTTCTCTGGGACCGCACGGCAGAGGATTAAGGAGAATAAAAAAATGGAGATAAAATCAGGTGACGGGAGCCTATATAGGTAGATTTATTTGTTGGTGATGTCCTCTGTTCTTTCTCTTTCTCTCTCTCTCTCAAAAATTAGAATTATATATTGTTTATTTTTTGGAAATATTGTACTCCGCCACTCATGAAAATATCGCGATCATAATTTTTGTGGCCGACTTTTTGCATGTCTTTTACGTGCAGTTGTGACACTTTTTGAAGCCCTTATACTCACATATTGTCCGAATTATTGTATGACGTTTATCCTGTAAAATTTTGACCTATGACGTTGATTCTGTGACATGTTAACCTATGACATTTATCCTATGAGATTTTGTCCTATGACATTGATTCTATTGCATTTTGACCTATGACATTTATGATATGACATTTTGAGCTATGACGTTGATTTCATGACATTTTGACCTATGTCGTTGATTCTGTCATTTATCCTATGACATTTTGACCTGTACAATGATTTTATTGCATTTTGACCTATGACATTTTAACTTATGACAAATATTATATGACATTTTGAGGTATGACATTGATTCTAGGACATTTTGACCTATAACATTTACCCTATGACATTTTGACCTATGACGTTGATTCTATGACATGTAGACCTATGACATGTATCCTATGACATTTTGACCAATGACGTTAATTCTATGTCATTTATCCTACGACATTTTGACTTATGACAATGATTCTATGGCATTTTGACCTATTGACATTTGACATTTTGACATATGACATTTATCATGACAATTTGAAGTATGGCATTGATTCTATGACATTTTGACCTATGACTTAGATTCTATGACGTTTTGAAATGACATTTCCCCTATGACATTTTGACATATGATGTTGATTCTAAGTATTTTGAACTATGAGATTTGTTCTATGACATTTTAACCTATGACGTTGACTCTATGACATTTTGACCTATAACATTTATCATATGATATTTTACCAATGACTTTGATGCTATGATATGTTGATCTATGACAATTATCCTATGACATTTTGACCTATGACGTTGATTCTATGACATTTTGACCTATAATATTTATCCTATGACATTATGACCTATGACGTTAATTCTATGACATTTTGACATATGGCATATTATCCTATGACATATACTATGACATTTTTCCCAAGTTTTTACCCATAGAACAGTTATACCCATATTTTAAATGTCGAAATATTCTAAATGTGCTTGGTAAACGATATTTCATAATCTTATCCACGAGGAGCTTTAGTGACGAACAATGTCATGTTGATTTATTTTTAAATAAGGAGCAGGTACAAACAAGGTCTTATGCTACAATAAGAAACTCTTAAATGGTATCTTTCTTTTTCCTATACGTGTTTTGCGTTCTTATAATTTCTGGTTAAGTGTCTGTAGATAAGCTGAATTGCTTAGATTAAAAGTAGATAATGCATTTGTGAATAAAATTACAATTTATGTGTAACATATTTTTTCCAGGCGCCAGTCTCCGCATTTCTATAATTAGTAATTTAGGTTCACTTACTAACTAAAAACATATTATGTTGCTTCTTTTTTTTTGCCTTATTGCACGCCATTGTATTCTGATAGTTGTTATTGGGTTTCATCGATAGGTATCTTCTCCGAGAAGAGAAAACCATAAGAAAATGCACATTGCATCTATTGAAGCACACGCGATTTCGAATCATTGACCGTGCAAGGCCATGTACAATAATCATACTCATCTGCACACATATAACCTAAACCTAGTCACAGTTAAGCAGTGTGCACTTGCGTTTTTTATATGAGGGTATTCTATCAGCATTAGATTATGAATGAATGAGGTGTGGGCAGTGAAAGAAAGAGGAGACAGTAAGGTTAAATATTTAAAGAGGATGCTGGGTGTGGAACGATCGGCGCCAAGTGAAATTGTGTTACAGGAATTGAATGTAGGTAACATATGGGTAAAATGGGTAAAGAAGTTGGTGAAACCTGAAAGAAAAGTGATAACTGGACAGGAAGATAGGATGGTTAAAAGTGTGTATGAGGGTTAAAAGGATGGTTGGTCAATGAATGAATGGAAAAGAATGATGAAATATGGGATAGAAGAAGGTAAAAGGGACGTGGAGGAGATTTATAGGAGTGTGGAGATACAAGAGAAGTATGCGAGAATCAAGGAAAGTTGGTATAATAGAAGGTATAGGTGTTGGAATGAAGAGAGAGGGAATTGGTATTGGATTAATGAGGAAGGACGAAGTTGTAGAGTATGTGGAAGGAAGGATGAAAGATGGGAGCATTGGGTGAATGTATGTAATGAGATAAGATTAACGGAAGACGAAAGAAGAAGGTTGAATAATTGGAGAGTATGCATGGGTCAGGAAGGCTAGGATATGGGTTGAGGATAATGGTAAGAAACAGGGAAGGGATATGAAGAAGGCAAGGTATTTGATGGTCCGTTTTGGTTTCTGGTTTCAAGTTCCTAAATGGTAGTGAGGATGGATTTATATATTTAAAACTGATTTAAAGAGGTGACATGGAACAAATTTAGTTTTATGCTCTTTATTTTATTTGTTCTTTTTTTCTTTTCTAGTTATGTTGTTTATTTACTATTGTAAAATTGTCTTCTCATTAATTTGCCAATAAAGGTTAATTATATATAAAAAGGACATTAAAAAACAAACGTAGTTGTAGACCGTTCCTACTAACCAGCCTCCAAGACTTTGACTCAACTCGTTCTAAAACGTCATGATGACGTCAGGCTATCATCTTTGGGATCTATCATAAATAGTTTATATGATTACCAGCTGTCATTTGAAAATCTAAGATGGCGCCTGACAAGGTGTTTCCGGTTTGTACTTTGGCGAGAAATGGGAATTTGAATTTTAATAAAAGAAAGTTGATACTACCAGGACGATGTAAAACTGATTGTCTAAAATATGTACCAGGGTCGTACAAAACAATTTGTATATAAAAATTTTACAGTTTGTTGATTTTGACAGCTGGGAGGGCATTAAAAACATTTTGTCAAAATTGTTTGTTTCTCAGAAGAGTTTTGAGAAACAAAATGTTTTAGAGAATATTGCTTGCTCCGTAAGGTTAATAGAATTCCTATCTGTAAGGATTATTATTATTATTTATTATTATCACCAAGGGTTGTGGGATGCTGCCGCTCCATAGTACTAAAGCTAAACAGTTTATTGTACTTTCTCTGATCGTTTGGTCACACCAGTTCAATATATCTGTATCTTGTACGAGTTTTAATATTTCCATTTTTGTACCAATTCGAAGTCAACTTCCTTTGCTGCAGTTACGTCTCTCCTTCTGGATGCAAGTGCTTTACTCTCACATAGGATATGTTAAGCTGTCTCGTTTTACTCCAGACACAGCCTTCCTTTCTTCCGCAGTGGGTTGGCAAATTTTTTTCATATGTACCCTCAGGTCAGTTATCATGTTGATTTTTTTTATCAACATGATAACTGAATAAGTTTCAACAAATCTGAGATATTGATGTTCCATGGCTTGTTGTGTTGATTTCCTGCTGATTTTGCCCAGCATTGTACGTATTTTTTGAATGGTCCAGTTTCTTATCAGTTTTCTGATAGAACTAGGAAGCATTCTCAGAGCCGGCTGCGGACCAGTGAAGTGTGTGCTCGATGCTTTCTTTGCCAGTAATTCTGCTAATATGTTGCCTATAATACCTCTGTGTCCTGTTGCCCATATCAGCTAACTGAGTTGATCGTTGCGAACCGTTCTGTATATTACTCTACCAATTACAGGTTCCAAGTAAATTTGGAATTAAGTATACTTCTAAGATACTTTACTTCCTCCAGCAGCGGTATATGTGTTCCATTAAGTTTTAGACTGCCTAAGCCGTCCAGCTTTCTTCTTCTGGTAAATGGTACACCCGAAGTCTTCTGAGAGCTAATTGTAAGATCTTTGTTCGTTGTCCATGTTTCAAGTGCTCTTTGCATAAGGTCCCTAACAGTTGAATTGAATTTATCTTGGGTTATGATGACGATGTCATCCGGATATCCAACGGCGCGAATGCAATAAAACCCTAGCTTGTGGACAACCCTTCGACACCTCCGCACCTTTCCTCAGCAAGTTCCACATATACAATTCTACTCTCGAGCACATACTTGACCCACCCACAATAGGTTGGGTACTCGCTTCGCTCCGCCGCACCTCTCGTAATTGATTCAAAGAAGGAATTGTCGAACGCTCCCTCAATATCAAGGAAGGCGCCCAGCTCGACATTTTTGTTATCTATTGACTTTTCCAGTCAGTTAAGGACCTAAATCGTGCAGTAAGTTTGGTGAAGGGGCTTCTGAATTAGAATCCCATCCCTACTATTCCGGTCTAATACTTTCTCTAAAGTTTTTAGAATAAACGGCATGAGGCTTATAGGTTTTAAGGATTAGCCAGTTCAGTTGTTTTGCCAGGCTTTAGTATAAATACCACCCATACTTGTCTCCAAGTCCATGGAATGTGTCCTAATGCAACACTTATCGTGAAAAGTTCAGTAACAATCCTGCCTAGAGGTCCAAAGCCCTGTTCGATTACATTTAGAATGAGCTGAGTCAAGGTTAAGCAGGGTGGAAGGATATTCAGGATCCGTAGTCTACTACTACTATTGAACATAATATTCTATGAATACTCAGGGTCGGATTTAGAAATATCTCGCCGTCACAGAAATAACGCCCCGATTTGAAAGAGACGTGTGACGTGCTTGCAAGGGCGTAGATTCGATTAAAAATATTTGTATGGTAAAATATTTGTATGGTAAAATACGGTCTATCATATAAGTAATATGGAGCTGTGTCTATGTGTATGTTAGAAGTAATGCGTATCTGTGTCTATATTTTATATTGCATTTTGTAGGTCATTTTCAAATAAATGTTTTTTTTTAACAGATTTTCTTAAAGTTATATGAAAGATAAAAATCTATTTAAAAAATCGTGAGTGCGTATTTGTAGTGAAACGTATCTCGCTATCAAAGGCGATTAACTTGATATTTTATTTCACTTGATATTCGTTTTATAACAACTCGCCTAGAACGACATATTTGTCGGTTTATACTTACAAAACTCCTTAGCTTTTTATTTAACTGCTGAGGATTGCACTATTGATGAGATGAGCAACTGATGAAAACGTGTGGGTAACCTATCTGTTATTAAAAACTAGTTTCTTTCAAGAATTTAATAAAATATATTATAAATTTACATCGATATTATGGATAATATAAAGGATGTGTGTTTTGAAAGAGTTATGCATGCAATTTGGTTTTATCGTCGAGAAATCTATTTCTCAAATTCTTAAATTGAAAAATTTTATTCAATATCGACAAACCTGTTCTTAAGCGTTCACTAGCAGAAATCTATATTGTCAATGTGGATTTATAATAACTTTAGTTTTTCTTAGTAAGAAAATTTTAAAGCAGTAAAACATTTACAAGTTTTGAACCTCATCAAAAAATATAAATTTCTTTCTTCTTATAGTGGCGTCTCCTTGCGGAGGTTGGCGTTACAATTACTTAATTTGGCTCGAGATAGTGCACTCCTGAAGATCTCTATCGGTGTTCGTCCGAGCTATCTCCTGACATCCTTCAGCCATGAATTCTTGACATACTTTTTACCCCATATATATTCCAAATTCCTTTCCTTGACAGTTTTCATCATCTCTAAACATTGTTGCCATCCATAAGATGCGTAATATATTTCAGTGTAGGTACATTTCGAAGGCGTCTATACGATTTCCCATCTATTGGAAAGTTCTGCGAGCCTGCTCAATTCCTTGAATTCGATTTTCGTATCACTTTGTTTATTCACGACAGCTTCCAGGTATTGAAATGTATGTACTTTGTTCGACTGGTCTATCAGCTGGTCTTGGTTGCTTGGAGAAAACCACGAGCTATCTCAAAGGAGCCGAAACACTCGCTGTGTGCCATAGCTCTCTATATATGTGAAGTTGTGGGCTATTACTATAATGTCGACTGCGTAACGGAGGTTGTTGATTCTTTTACAGTTCATCTTGAAGCCTATATAGATGCCCTCAAGTGTTTTTCTGAATATAGTTTCAGAATAAAATTTGAACAGAACGCTCTTCTGTATTGCTATTTTTTCAGCTTGTATTATTATATTTTGTCAGCTTCTATACCTGATGCTCTTAGAATTTCTGCCATTTTTCTGATGTGACGCGCAGTCAAACGCTGTTCGATAGTCAACAAAGCAGGCTTATACATCGACATTCATATATCTGCATCTCTGTGTGAGTATATTAAGTGAAAAGGATGCCTCTGAAAAGAGTCGATATTAATATAAAGTTTGACAATACTATTGACCGTGTGTGGCCCGCTTTACAATAAATTGGACTAATCCGCCTACTAGACGATTACAATCACGACACACATTGCTGCGGTGTTACACAAATTACCACAGTACTACCTTCTCTTAAATTTTCCTAGAGACTAAAATATCGTCATATTACCCAGCTTTTCCCTACTCATATGAGTACGGCAATAAATGTAGTAAAAACAAGACAAGTCTTGTTATAGCAACTAAAATAGCGTCATCTTACCCAGCTTTCCCCTACTCATATAAGAAAACAAGAAAAACAAGATTTTTCTTGTTTTTACAACTTTTATTGCGATACTCATAGGAGTAGGGAAAAGGTGGGTAAGATGACGATATTTTAGTTTCTATTAAAAAAATATGTAACAAAATTATCAATATTTTTATTGATAGTGGGGCCGGGGGATAAACAAATATAAGGACCGGGGGATTCAAAAGTTGGTGATCGTCTGTTAGAAATGTTCCAAAAGTGACTCAAGACCGGCCGCCCTCAAGACTATATTGCTGTTCTCAAGTGCTTCTCTGAATATAGTTTCAGCAGTTTGGTGCCAGTAGACGTCGATAATGCGTAGGTCTTCAGCTTTTACACCTGAAGCTCAATTTCTGCCATCTTCTGATGTGACACGCAGTCAAACGCTTGTCGATAGTCAACGAGTGTGAGTACATCAAGTGAAAAGAGTGCCTTACTAGTTCCTAAGCCTGTTGCTTGCATTTCTTACATATTCGTGTTGATATGATCCGCAGGAATGTTTTCAGAACGTAAGACTTATTATTGCAATTTATGGCTTTGATTTTCTTCGACAGAGTAACAAACACGGAGGTCAGCCAGTTTGAAGGTACTTTGTCGATTCTATAAATGGTATTAAGCACTTCTGTTAAGAGCTTACGCTCCGGACACTCCATTTCTGCTTTCGATTTAAAGGTCTCCCCTAAAATGGATAGCAATAATTGATCTCCCTTAAATATTTATTTTTAGATTTGAATAATTGATAAAAGGTAATCATATTTTTTCTTAGTTTAGATGTAAAGTATAATTTTTAAAAAATGAATTTTTTAGCGAATTTATTTAAATCTATTTGATTTTTTTGGGTTTTTAAAAAATCAGGTCTAAAAAGTCTGAAAAAAATTTTTTAAGTATGAAAAATTTATATTTTTGAAAAGAAATATCAATTCATATTTTTATATCAAAATAATTTAAATTATTTTCACGAATGGAAATATTAAAATTTTTTTAGGTTTAAAGAATTTTTTATGATTTTTAAAAGATTTGATAATTTAAAAAAAATTTTTTTAAACGGTTTAAAGATTTTGGGCAAATCGTTTTTTTTTTTGAAAAAGTGAAAAATGTTTTTTAGAAAAGTTTTTTTTGATTGAATTGAGAAAAATGTTTATTTCTTTAAATAAAAGGTTTTTTAAAAATATTTAAAATAATTTTTTTAGTAAAAAAAAATTTAATGAATAATCTATTATGTTCTTTGTAATAATTTTTGTCAGTTTTTATTTTTAAAAAGAAATTATGGGCAAATCATTCAATTTCAAATTCTAGATTTAAAAAAATTTATAATACAAAAAAAATTGATTCTAATAAATTTTCTAGAATGATTTCGGGCGGATTTCGGGACTATTGACATGATTAATACTATTGACCGAGTGTGGGACGCTTTACAATAAAATAGACTAATTCAGCTACTAGACGATTCCACTCATGACATATATTGTTGGGGTGTTACACAAATGAACACAGTACTGCCATCTTTCAAACTTTTAGGGACCCTAATATCGTCGTTTTACCTAGCTTTCCTCTACTCATATGAGTACGGTAATAAAAGTAGACAAAACAAGACAAATCTTGTTATAGAAATAGAAATGTCGTCATCTTACCCACCTTTTTCTACTCATATGAGAAAACAAGATTTTTCTTGTTTTTACAACTTTTATTGCCGTACTCATAGGAGTAGGGGAAAGGTGGGTAAGATGACGATATTTTAATTTCTATAAAAAAAAATTATAACAAAATATCAATATTTTTATTGATGTTTTTCTTATAAAAAGTAGTTCGAATTGAATAGTTCAAGGCAGTCTGGTGTGGTTTGTACGCTAGACTGCTCTGTTAGAACTTTCCCAAAAGTGTGATCGGGGAATAAGCAAATATAGGGACCGGGGATTCAAGAGTTGGCGAATTTATGCGTAGCTGATTTCTAATTTTCAAATTCAAATATTCATTCTGGCGTGCTTCTGATCTTCTGTTAGAAATTTTCCAAAAGTGACTCAAGAGTGGTCGCATGCCGTGGCAGAGCCCGTAAGCAAATATAGAAACCCGGATATTCATGAGTTCGTGTGTAAGCAAATTCAGAAGTCAGTCTGGCGTACGAAATCCTGTTAGAAATTTTCCAGAAGTGAGTTAGGAGTGGCCGCAGACCGCGGCAAGGGTAAATTTGGGGACACGTAGGTAAATATGGGAACCGAAGGATTCATGGATAGGCGATTTATAGAGTAGGCGATTTGTTGGGTTGCCGATTTATAGGGTAGACAAGTTGATTTAGAGTACTGCGCAATCTATTAAGATATTTTGCAGTAACTCATGGAAATTAAGATTAGGTACTTTAATAATTAAATAATTAACAATATATACAGAATCAATAAAACATAAAGAAAACATGTGCTGTAAAATTTTCAAACAATTAATTTTACATATTAATAAAAAATAAGAATGTCTAAATTCAAAGTACATAAAAGAAATTTAAACATAACAAAACAGTTCAACGAAATCTTACAGTTATGCAAATAATCGATATCTTGATAAAATAAAAACAATAGTATGCGTATTTGAAATTAATATGTTACAATTTATTATGCTAGCAGTACGCGTTCGGCGAGGCGATACGAGACCAGGCGAGCGCGAGAGTATATTTGGTTGTCTCTTGTCGCCTTGTGCCGTCTCACTTCGGCCTCGGCACGCTCGAGTTAGTAGCGGTCTCTAGCAAGAGTCAAAGGAGGCGATATAGCAATTAGGGGGTCTCCCGAGAGTGTAAATTGTGCACTTCCGTGGCTTTCGCACTATTAGTACACGCTCGCGTCTTGGTCTGTCGTATTATAAAACGTATGTTTACGTATTGTAAATAGTTCCATTGTGTGTTTGTATTTTGGGTAATTAAACTATTTTGGATATGTCTCGCATAAGTCTACAAGAGAGAAAAAGAGTCAAATCCAGGGCTTCGCCCGAGAGTGTACACACTACTCTCGGCTCTCGGCCTTCGGGCGCTTTCGCATCAGCAGGTCTCGCGCTCGCGTCGTCTCGGCGAGCGTCATCTTGAAGTCAGCAAATTGCATTCTACACATTTATAATAATTTGCAAACGCAATGACTTTGAACTATTAAGAAAGAATGAAAATCTAATTAAATTAGCTAAATTTAAAAATAATTTAAAAAAATCTATATGTTTTAATAAAATTAATATTAGATCTTCAGTAATTTTAGCCTGTTTATCCTTGAATGAACACTAGTTGTATTAAAAAAAAAGTTTGTGAACAAATAGATTAATTTGTACTTTATATAAAAATGAACACGATTTATTATAACTGTAAAAAATACTTGAGTAGTTTAAATGTTTAAACTTCTCATTCGAGAGCTTAATCGATAATATATTTTGTATTCGGTCATTGGAATATAGAAATACATAATATTCATGATACTGATCTTAATGTTTATTCATAACTAGTGAATAAAATAAATATCTTTTTACATATATCGAGATAAATTAAAAAAAAAACCTCACTAACTTATTTCGTAGAATAAAAGAGTGTATGTATATTATAAATAAACTAATCATAATGTTGTCGACCGATTTAATCGTGTAGGTGACATGAAGATTTGATAGAATGCCAAGAAATCATTAAGGATGAGCAAAATTCTAAATTGTAATTTTCACTATCGACCAGATCACAATTACTACGATATCGTATCTCAAGAACAAAGATTTTTGCTACAGAATTTAGATGAAGTCCAACATTTTATTGAAAATGTTCCCAATTTTTCTGAACTATCACAAATTTATGTTAAGTGTATACTGGAATAATAGTGTCTTCCCAAAAATAAATAATTTTATCAATCAATACTTTTGTAAATTTGTTTTTTTATCACAAATTTATCAAAATCAGTGAAAGTTTCGATTTATAAGTTTTAGATCATCTTGAGGACTACAATCAACAATTACTAATAAGTCTCAGTCGTACTAATATATCTTGAGTTAGTAATCCAGACGATTGTAGTCTTCAAAGGCGTAGTCCTACGTACGTAATCCTTGGACGTTGTTCAAGGCGTAGTCTTTGTAGTTCTGATTGTAGTCCTTTGTCAAGATTAATTTTGATAAATTTGTGATTAAACAAAATTGTTAATAAGTTGATATGTTCAAAAATGTTAGTGATTTTATTTATTGTTTTAAATTACATTTAATAACATTATATTAATATTACGTATGAGATGTTAAAATATTTCAACGATAAATCAACGAGTACAAGTAAATATCTTTGAAGAACTATAGAAATCTCTGTATCACTTTTGTTTACATTTGGCATTAAAAGATTCCATGTTCTATCACCCTTTGATTAGCGCTTTATCTTAAAATCCTGTTTACATTTGGCATTAAAAGTTTACATTTGGCATTTGTTTATATTTACATTTGTTTGCAAATGACATTTGCAGGTGGGATTTCCAGGTGACTTTTGCACATGGCATTTGGTGGAATTTCACATTAGATGATAGTTGCACCTGTTATGCGATGACATTTACACCTGCAGGTGGCATTGCAGATGGTATTTGTAGGTGGCATTTGTATTATGTGTAATTTTGTCATTTGTTTTGCATTTGGCTTACATTTGGCATTTGTTTGCATTCGGCATTAAAGGATTCCATATTTTATTACCCAATTTTTTCATGAATTAAATTTAATGGAGAATAATTAAATTTTCTAGCGTTATCTCTTAAAATCTGTTAACTGGAATTAAAAGTTTAAATTTTTTACATTTGGAATTTGCTTACATTTGGTATTTGTTTATATTTACATGCATGTGGCATTTGCAGGTGGCATGCCCAGGTGACATTTGTACATGGCATTTCACATTTGATTGCAACTTGCATTTGGGGGTTTTTGTACCTACAGGTGGCATTGCAGATAGCATTTGCATTTGTTTACATTTGGTATTTGTTTACATGTGGCATTAAAAGATTCCATGTTCTATCACCGTTTGACAAGCGCATTCTCTTAAAATCTGTTTACATTTGGCATTTGTTTACATTTGGCGTTTGTTTATATTTACATTTATTTGCAAATGACTTTTGAATGTGGTACTGACAGTTGGCATTTCCAAGTGAGATTTGCACATGGCATTTCGCATTTGATTACATTTGGTTGCACCGGGCATTTGATGATATTTACACCTACAGGTGGCATTGCAGATGGCACTTTCAGGTGGTATTTACATTTGGTATTTGTTTGGCATTTGTAGCATTTGGTTTACTTTTGACATTTGTTTACAGTCATTAAAAGATTCCCTGTTCTATCACCGTTTGATTCTTAAAATCTGTTTACATTTGGCATTAAAAGTTTACATTTGGCATTTGTTTACATTTGACATTTGTTTATATTTACATTTGTTTGCAAAAGGTGGAATTGCAGATAACATTTACAGGTGATATTTGCTTTTTTTTACATTTGGTATTTGTTTGGCATTTATTCATATTTGAGGCATTTGGTTTACATTTGGTATTTGTTTAAATGTGTTATTAAAAGATTCCATGTTCTATCACCGTTTGACTAGTACTTTCTTTTAAATTCTTTTTACATTTGACATTAAAAGTTTACATTTGTCATTTTCTTATATTTGAAGTTGTTTGCAAATGGCATTTGCAGGTGGCATTTCCAGGTGACATTAGCGCATTGCATTGGTGGCATTTTGCATTTGTTGACATTTGCATTTGTTTACATTTGATATTTGTTAGGCATTTTTGACATTGTGACATTTAGTTTACATTTGGCATTAAAGGATTTCATGTTCTATCACCGTTTGATTAGCCCTTTCGCTAAAAATCTTAATATTTGGCATTAAAAGTTTATATTTGGCATTTGTTTATATTTGCTTGCATGTGGCATTTGAAGATGGCATGTTCAGGTTACATTTGCACATGGCATTTGATGGCAGTTCGCATTGGATGACATTTGGTTGCATCTGGCATTTGGTGGCATTTATACCTGCAGATGGCATTTGCATTTGTTCATATTTAATATTTTTTTGGCATTTGGCTTATATTTTTGGCATTTGTTTACATTTGCATTTGTTTGCAAATAGTTTTTGCATGTGGCATGTACAGGTGGCATTTCCAGGTGATATTTGCACATGGCATTTGGTGGCTTTTACATTTGATGACATTTGCACGGTGGCGTTTGCATCTGCCATTTGCACCTACAGGTGGCATTTGCATTTGTTTACATTTGGCATTAAAAGATTCACTGTTCTATCATTGTTCGATTAACGCTTTCTTTTAAACTTTGTTCGAATTTATTCG
The DNA here is from genome assembly GCA_009867245.2 of Adranes taylori. Taxonomy (NCBI): domain Eukaryota; kingdom Metazoa; phylum Arthropoda; class Insecta; order Coleoptera; family Staphylinidae; genus Adranes; species Adranes taylori. The sequence continues at coordinate 18,938 of WYDF02149487.1, forward strand.
AATTGCGGCTATCATATTAGTAATTGTAAATGCAGAACCCTTAATATTGGTATTTCGTTAATAACGGTATTATCAAACTTGTCTATTAGATTTTTTTAACGTACTATATTCTATTTTCATTTATTTTCGATAATATATATATAGCTATTTATAGAAACATAAATCAGATCAGAAGTATTTCTATTAGAAGAACTCGTTTTATGTACACTCATGTGAAAATAAATGCGTACATCAGATAGATCAATTGATCTATTCTGACATGAATAATTTTTATTTAATGATGAATTATAAGTTTAAGAATAACTAAGAGTAATTAGCGTTTACTTTCTCTTTTATGGACTCCTGATAGGGAGGATTTTGGAGCAATAAATTGTGTTATTTATTCATAACACTTTATGTTGTTTTCAAACTATACATTGTTTGTACTATTTTCACTGTGGCTGCGCCAAATATTTTTCTCCACCACATATCAGATTGAAAGCGTGGAATATTTTTGTTTTTTGGTGCGACAAATAATAACCTCAGTATATGGTGGATTTATTTAAATATTTGGTTTTAGTTTCAACCTTAAAGTTTATCTGTAAGTTGATACAGCTTTGGTAGCAGCTTTGAATATATGGTGTTCAAAATAATTGTGGATTGAATCATGCAACACAACGTTTAAAATTAAAGAGAAATAGAATATTTGGAAAAAGAAAAGACAAGAATTGGAGCCAAAGGATAGTCAGGAAGCTTAACAACATAATTTATGAGATGTAAGAGAGGGACGTGATAATGAGAATTTAAAGTCTTAACAGTAGGCTTTAGATATTAGAATACTATCGACTAGGAAGTGTACAAATTTAAAAGGTAGATTTATTATTATAAAATTCAGATCTTTGGTGATAATGAAACAAAAACCAATCTGAGTGAAAGTCGAATGTATACAGACATTGAGAAAGATACAAACGAAGGTGTAGGATATTACAAAAGAGAATAAATAGGTGGGGGGGGGGGGGGACAAATGGAGGGACTATTGGATATAATAATGTATGGATATGAGAGTGCCTGTGTGTGTATGGGATGAAGAAACGGGAAGATAAAATGTGTAAAACTGTGGATTGGACAAGAGTCGGAGAGAAAGAAGAGGTCGGGAGAAATCAATCGGGAAATGGAATATAAAACGGAGAGGAGAAATTGTAGAAAATATAAGAGGCAACGAGTATAGAAAATGACAAGTATGAGATACAAATTAGGGAGAACGATTGAGATGATAAAGATGCGATATTATATGTGCACGAACAAGAGTATGGAATAAATGAAAGTTCTAGGGGAAAAGGGCAAAAGGACAGGAAGCAAACTGGAGTGGATGGGGGTATGAATGACATGTTTTGGTATATGGCAGATTAAGCAGAAAATTGGGAGAGCAAGTTTTTGTGATCACAGTCTTATTGGAAAGGTATGATGGAAATATGGTTCGAGATTGGAAAATGGAAGGGGCTGAATAATTGGGATGAAAGAAGAATTTATGAAGGTGAAATGATAGGCAGTGATATGGAAGGTATAAGTCTATGTGCGCATAGAGGGTAAGAGGTGACTGGTGTACCTAAAGAATATATAGGAAAGAGTATGTTATAAGGTTGAGTGAAAACTTATTACTATCATGGAGAAATTGAAATATATGGATAGGGGAAAGAGAGGGGGATTAAATATGGCTATTAATGGAGAATAGGTAAAGGCAAGGTAGTATATTCAGAAAATTTGAGAATTTTAGAATGGATAGAGGAAGATACATTGTGTGTGTGGAATAAATGTATGGCTGTGGATTGGAATGGTGTATTGACGTACAGAGAATGCGGCATTCGATCAGTTGTAGAATATATGTTAATGGATGAGAGTAGCCTAAGTGGTTGGAAGAAATTGTTGGAGCAACGAAAATTAAGACTCTATGAGTATAAAGAAAGAAAAACAACAGATGCTATGATTAATGCCTGATTAGTAAATAGGCCAAGTAGGTCGCGGCATGTGGGCCTTTGTGTTTTAGGGGCGCCGTGCAAATAGTTCATAATGAAACAAAAATTAAGGAAAGCAAATTCTCGTACATTTGGAACAATGTTGGAAGCTAACTTAGAAGGGTAAGGGGGGGGGGGGCGATATTTCAATGGACTAGGGGCTCACGAATTATTTAATCCGGCATGGCGTATGATGTAGAGTAAGGAAGAAAAGTGGAAAGTAAGAGTTCTAATACGTAAAATAGGGGCTACGTAAAGTATGGGTTGGTCAGCGCTACGCTATTAGGTTTATTTCATTGACTATTGCTTCAGCCCGTGTCCGCCTACCGAAAAAATTTCTATTATTTGTTTTGGCATTTATTTGCTTTTATATGATATTATATGATCTGTTTTCATATCAAATGAACTCTGATTTCCCTCTGCAACGCCGCACTTGCCGCTTGTATGCTGTATTTTACAGTTATTATACCTATATTGAAACTTTAATATAAAATTGAATTGAAAGCGGCGTAATACTTGTATCGAAACGTCGGTGTTTTTTTAAAATTATATTTGTAAAATATATAATATTGTACAGTACCAAAGTCGGGGTTATTATTTATAATATTCTATACCTTATTCAATTTTGATACAAGTGTGTACACATCACTTGGTATGGTGAAAATGTACGATTATGATAAACGGAAATGAACGTTATAATGTGTCTGATTTTACTTGCGTACACAAATAAGTTCGCTGAATATGCAAAGATCCTTTTATAAATATCATCAAACGCAACTGTAACAATATGACCAGAAGTAGAGCACTGACACTCAGTCGTTATGATCTAGAATAATTGTTTTGCTAGACGTGGGTTAGAATCCACCGCATATTTGATAAAATCCATTGCAATTTAAATAATATGACGTAAACAAGAAGCACTGCAGCATGTGTAGCACTATAAGCAAGCAACGATGTAGAACTCTGCATTACCGGCAGGCATTTCAAATTTCGCTTTAATAATAATAAAAATAGTAATAATTAAAATATATTGCTCTAATAAAAATGATAATCGTTTGCTTCCTATATTTAATGATTATATTTGGCAAATTTTACTTACTGCATTGCTCACGAATTTCATTAAATTTTTGAATTAAATACTCAAAATATATTTAGAAAATAAATCAAAGTTTGCGCGAATTATATCAAATCAAGAATTTACTTATTAACAAGTTCCCTAACTTTTACACTATACTGTACATATATCTATACGGCTACAACATATACAGTTTGAAGACATCGAAATTAGAATATTTTAAATATTAAAATATTTCCATTTTGATTTAATGATGTCCATCCTTTTTTCTATCTTATTTGAATTGCCCGTTATTTAATAATTTATTTACGAAGAGTATTTTGCAAAAAAAAGCATATAATGAATGCATGTTTTAGCAAAACGTCCCAATATATTATTTTTGTGGGTTAAAATACCTATAAACTATCGATGTTTGTATATAATTGAAATACAAGCTTGTATTATATAGGTGTCCCAATAGTACAAAAAAGTTCAATAATTCTTTTATGTCATATAAAATTTTTTTAATTAAATATTCAATGATCTTTTAGCGTTATTTTTCATAACTGTTAAATTCGAAGAATTATTTACATAATTTTTGAACTGTAATGATTTCC
>WYDF02149597.1:0-22593 GCA_009867245.2 Adranes taylori
AAGTTCTATGAAATTTATCAAACTCTCAAACAAATTGTATGGCCCTGGTATATATAATCTAATACGAATTAAAACCAATCGTCTCTTGTTCATTTGAAAATATATTACATATGACTAATGAGATGTACAATAGATTTTAAAAGCAAAAACAGTTGACAATCATATGCAATATGTGTGTGATACATAGGATACGTATTCTTATTGATAATCCACTACTGTAATAACAAATGTAGAATTTTTAAAGTTACTATGGCCTATATATTTGGAACGTTAAGAGTTGGACCCTTCATATGTGATGTGGTATCATTGTAAAGCAAATCACAAGGGCTACTAAAATATAAGAAAATATACAGGGTGTTACTAAAAAAGTTTTGGAATTTTTCTATTGCTCTAAATCGGTTCAGTATATTCAACTGTTCATGGAGGCAAAATTGAGGTCCCCTGGTCTTACATAAGTTCCTCAAGTTTCATTTTTCCAACTTTCATGGGAACCGAAATATTTAGGGTAGTACACTTTTTTTTCAAGGTCAAATTACTCCGGTGCTATGGTGTGCGACTTTTTAAAATTTTATTAAAATCCTTCGTTAAGTTTCTGGGAAACTTCAAGCGTGGCAACACCGCTTCCTATACAATTTGGCAACATGGGACTCCTAGTTTGAATACGAAATTTCTGAACAAAGAACAATGGCTCCTGTCCGTCATATTGGATTTATAAAAAACTGTTCTGCGCACTCATAGTCTACACCTGTCTACCAAATTTCATCCAGATCGGTCCCATAGGAAAGGAGAAATTTAGGAAGTTAGGAAATTTAAGGATCGAAATTGCTGTCTTTTGTTGATGAAAGCATAAGAGGTAGGAAGTGTAAGCAGTGGTAGTACTAGTCCTCCACCAAAATCTTAGAAGGATTGCATTGAAAACGCCGTCTACTAAAATATTTGAACTAATATCCAATCACATGGGTCGAAAGCACCAAAATGGTGCGAAGTGTTGCAAAATTCGTTAAAAGCTTTTTTCAGTTAAAAACTAATCATAATAAAAATCATTCGTAACAGAAATCTCCCGATACTAAAATATTCTATACGTGTGAAAATGCACACATGCATTTTTAAGATAAAGGCTGCCGCTAGCTTTAAGCGAAAGATCTTACAGTGTATTTATCCTTTCAAAATAAACACGCAATTTGCGTACTTATAAGTATTTATAATATGCTTCAATATGCGAGTCGGCTTTTGTTTGACAATTATGTTTTTCTCATAACGACAGGTCTAGATCTTTTTATCGGGATTTGGATTTTATTTTAAACGTATTAAATCTGTATATATTAATACTCTATTATTTAGTAATTTACTGGTATATTATATTTATTTGACGAATTGAATTAGATTTGATTAGTTAATTTATATCACAGTTGAGGATTACTCATTGAATTGATGAATTATTAGAGAATTGCTTATTACAATCGTTTATTAATTGAATTAGTGATAATCCGGTATCATGGATCCACTTTAAAGCAAGACAGTTTGTGAAACTCCATTTACAGTGTCGTTTGGAATAAAAAAACAATTGAAGGAAGTCGTATGGTGCCTACTCATCAAAAACGGAATATAGCAAATAAAATATAGCGAGCGAAAATTTATAGACAATCATCATTCTTATCATTGCGCGCGTTATGTTCTATTCAATTCGTTTTGCTCCTTCGGTGATTACTCACTATTCGATTGAATATAGAACTTTCGGGGACAGAAGTGAACAGGGCAATCAAGCTCTACCGCAAAAGAGACATGGATTTATTTAGAGAAAGCAAAAGATCTGTACTATCTATGTCGTCGCGTAGAAAGCATCAGCAAAGATGCGGCGCAACATCCTTTTTCCAGAGCATGCCAACTCTCATACATCATGTATAACTATTAGTTATGTGAAGGCAAAAAAAACCAACATTGTCTTATTATCTTGTGCTTCCTTTTGTGTACCAACATTGTGCTTCCTTTTGTCATCTAATTAAGTGTTCTTGGAAAATGGAATGGACTGCAGGCTTCGTTATGCTTAAGGGTGCCTTCATCTCACAGTGCAACAACCGATTTTAAAAACGGAAGTAAAACTTGGACGATATGGTAAACATTTTTTTTATCGTGCTTCATTATCCAAAAGTTTAACGAAGCGATCCGAAGCATTGTTGTTAAGCTGGAAAACCTTCACGTGAAATTTCTAATTTATTATAACTAAAACTACTCTAAACTAAATACCCGGGCCATTTCAAAAATATATGTAAAATTTTACTAAAATAGTCACATTTGAGGTCGTTTGAAAATTAACGCAGCTTTGGGAGCTAATATTTTATAAGATCTATAAGTTGAAGTCTTTTCTACTTTTGGACACCCAATCAAGAATTATTAAGTTAACAAACAAATTTGAAGTTTTGACAATCCTGTGCCGCAATGCTCTAAGATTGTTATAGACTTCAAAAGAAAGCATCACGCAAATCATCGAGAATTTGGAATACATCCAGTAGTGTAAACTCCTATATTAAAACCTAAAGCAGAAGCATCACATGACCCCTAAATCAGACGCTGAACATATTCTGCAGTTGTCAGTTGTCGATTTCTGCAAACATATTGATAAGATCAAGCAGCTTAATAAATTCATGCTTAATTAATAAGTGGCTGGTCCAAATTGCAACTTTGGGAGAGGCTCAAACTGATTACACAAACATTGAATCCGAATATTCTATTTAATCTGTTAATATTTACTATCTAATCTGTTTGTGCTTAAGAATGATATCTAAATAAATGTTTGAATACACGAAATGTGTACTACTTTAATGTTGTCGAATTGTCGATAGTAAGAGTAGGCTTGCTAAAGACAGTAAAATATAAAATTTAAGGCATGTGTAACTTTACGACTTGAATTTTTATTGAATTCTAAATAATTTTGAAAATTTGCTGTAACGAAACGGTTTGATATTAATGCAATCTGTCACTTTTGTTTGACAACTGACAGATCATAGTTCATGACGCTTTATAGGTAAATAATCGCTTAAGTACAGTGTTGCCCCATCCCGGAATTTTAACAACATCGCTCGTAGGTGCGTTCTTTTTGTAGTATTATAAATTCGTTGATGCGATTAAAATTAAAAAATGCTAGGCATGTTCGAATATATTTATTATGTTTGGAATATGTCAATTGTTAGAGAATATTTTAACGACTGGCCTACTAGATTCAGATATATTTCTGCATAGCTCGTTGGCAAAATGCCCGCTGGTGTCCAGCAATATCTAGCAACCAATTACTAGATATTACTGGCGTATTTCCAAATCGATTGCATTTGTTGCGGTTTAATAACGCATTATTCCCCAATATTATTATGAGATTTTCGACCAGATTGAGAGTTTAGTTTTAAAAGAAATGAAGCAATAGGTTATACTTACCTGTTACGCGTGGAACAATAATAATAATAATAAAAAATTTTATCTTCCCATGGCGCGCCTTTTTTTATTATTTATTATGAGCAAAATTTTAAAAACATTGCTTTTTTAAAAATAATACAAATATTGTTTTGATTCACTGTTCCGAATTCGAGTGTCCTTTGCTCTACAGAGGGCGCGGCATAAATCTGCAGAGAAAAAATGGTGGGACTCGGTGGGAATTATTGAGTTATGATTTTTTTTTATTGCATTAAGTTTATTGCCATATTCATAATTTTTTTTAGGCTTCGGGTAGACGATAAAAACACTTTACTGGTAGAAAGTCAATTTCAATGCCCTTTAAAACCTGGTCTCAAAGAAGCTTAACCTGACCATCTTCACTTTTTATAAATAAAATATATGTTCTGTGCAATATTACTAGAATTCAATCTTATATTTGAATGCGCTAACTTTTTTTTAAATAAACTTATTTTTGTGATATCTCCTGATCCTATAGAGATCCCACTCTGTAAAATTTAGGATGTAAAGCTTGTCACACTGCAAGAAACATAAATTTTTTTTCAAAATTTTTAAAAAACACCTTAAAAAAATTCAATTTTTTTTTTTAAATTCAAAAAAAGGTTTTTCACCAAACATGTTCATGTATAGCATATCATATTAAACCTTATAAAATTCCCTTTAAAATAAGGTATGAAATATCTCTCTAGGCGTAATAGAACTTGAGTCATTCAAGAATTAAAAAGTTAATGCATGCCAAAAAAGACTTTTTCCAAAATTTAAAAATTAATTACACCAAAACCCAATAAGAAAAAAATCTAAAAATATAATCTCATTTATATCATTAAGGAGAATAATCTCATAGATCATATCTCAAGTTTCATAGAAATCACAAATGGTCAGGTTGAATTTTGAAATTTTTTGGTTCTTTTGGCATGGAATGACCCAGGATAAAATTATTTCATTGGTAGAAAGTCCATTTCACTGGTTTTCAAGCATGTTCCCAGCGAAACTCTAAGCTTTTAAAATTATTGAGTTATGATTTTTTTTTATTTTTAAGTTTATTGACATAAAATGTTTATAAAACATATTCATAATTTTTTTTTGACCATAAGGAAAGACCTATGATCAAAAAATTTTGCTAATAGAAAGTCCATTTCAATGTCCTTTTAGCAGGGTCCCAGCGAAACTAGTATATCTTAAAACTATTGAGTTGTGAGTTTTTTATTGCATTAAGTTTATCGACATAAAATTTTATAATACATATTCATTAATTTGTTTAGCATTAGGAATGACAAAAAAAAATTTACTTGTAGGAAGCCCATTTTCATGCTCTTTAAGCCTGGTCCCAGAGCGAAGCTTAAAATTATTGAGTTATGGTTTTTTTATTGCATTATATTTATCAACATAAAATTTTGTTTATACGTATTTATAAATTTTGGTTCAGGATACAAAAATACTCAGGATAAAAAAACTTTTCTGGTAGAAACTCCATTTCAATGGCCTTGTATCAACATGGTCTCAGCCAAACTCGTAACGCTTAAAATTATTGAGATAAAACTTTCAATGGCTTTCTAGCATGGTCTCAGCGAAATTCGTAACTTTTAAGTTTATTGAGTTATGAATGTTTTTATTGCAATAAGTTTATGGACATAAACATTTTATAATAATAATAATAACGCAGGGCGGTTATGTAGGTCAGCCAATAACTGTTGGGCCACTATAGCGTGCTGACGTACCCGAATCGCTTAAGGGAGGAAGAAGATCGTATACACCTAATGGCCTACTGACAACAAAAGGGAGCACATTTTTTGCTGGCGACTCCCTAGCCCCTAAACTGTGAAAGACCTTTGGGTGTGCGGGCAGTGGCACAATATCTCCCACCAACATAATTTCACAGGTTCCTTCCGGGTTAACTCCCCTGAAGAAACTACACTCTTAGTTTCTAAAAATTAAAGAGGAACTAGGGAAACCAGTTCCTCAGTTGCCTGTAGCTCAAGATGCAGGTTCTCTAACGAGGGTGGAACTGAGTCCAACGTCGGGACCGAGCGCCTGGAGTGGACAGAGAGGTTGCGTCAGGATTGCATGCGCGCCTATGAATTGAGCGAACCCGCTAAGAGAGGCTACATGAACAGGATGCATACTATCAGGCTAGATATGCATTCTGAACACTCAAATTTATCCAAACAACATCTTCCGGACTAGGTAGCCTATCTTAAAAGGCAGCACTATCAGCTACTGTGGGAAGATCATGATGAAGGTGTAAATGACCCAAACAAGATCTGCGCAGAACCGGCCATTGTATATGATGATGCGCACGGGTCCATTGAAGATTTAAAGGCAAGACAACACCAACATTTTTCTAAATTCTTGCCAAAATCAAAAGATATTACCAGGGTTAACTATGTGTTAGAAGAGAGAATCCATCCTAATTCCCTCTTATTAAGCATAAATCAAAATGTGTACGAGGCCAATTTAGAATTAATTCCGGAAGGGAAGCGCCAAAGTGGCCAAAATTGGCAGAGATTGCTTAATAAGAGGAAGAAGCTGGAGGGACAAATTAAAGCAAAGTGACAGGAGATTTCAAGACTGCAAAGTGTGGTGGATTATGTAACTAGTGGGGAAAATACACTCCAAAATTTCGCAAGATCATAAACAAGATCCGATCTGCACACCACACACTCAATAAAGTTATTTTTGTAACTATTAAACAAAAGCACATTGACAAACTTCGTGTGCAATTGCAAGTCAAAAGGAAACTCTGTCGAAAAATAAAATTCATTAGTGACAACTTTACCGTCCGTGAGAATCCTTCCAAGCTATTTCAGAAACAAGAGATGGGAAATCCAGGGCCCACCCTCTGCCCAAGAGGTTGAAGCTTTATGGAGAGACCTATATGAACACACGTTACCATGTCATCTACAGACTCCGGCGATGACGTAGTTTAATTCCTTTTGTGAACGTCACGCCCAAAATCAGGATACTTGTCTGCCTATAACAGTTGATGAGATACATAGAGCTTTCAAAAGCAAAAAGAACTTCGCCCCGCTTGTACCAGACAGTATTACGAACGAATCTTTGGTGGAAAAGTTTATTTGCACGCACGTACATCTGGTCAGAGAATTCACATCGTATCTAAACGGAGGAAAGCCTATTCCACCGAGAGGCTTGGCTGGTTGCAAAGAAAATCTTCCAATTGATCGTTGCGCCATTTAAGACGCAATACAATATAAGCGCAACCTGTCCATGGCCTGGATCGATTACAAGAAGGCATTTGACACCACTCCACAGAGCTTGGTTATCAAACTATTGGAGAGCCTAAAAGTCCACGAGATATTAGGGATTTGCACGCAAACACTCATGTCGATATGATCAACTCGCTGTGTCATTAACGCTGACAAAGAAGCGATGTAACGAACCCAGTCCGTTATCAAAGGGGCATTTTCCAAGGCGACTCTCTAAGCCCTTTGTTGTTTTCCATTTCAATACTCCATCTATCCGTAGCTTTTCGGCGCTTGAAAGGGTACCCATGTGGAAAACCTGGTAGTCGGATGCAGAGCGTAAGTTACCTGTTTTATATGGATGACTTAAAACTATACTTTCCCGCCGAAAAGGAGTTAGCTAACTCCTTAAACATAGTCACCAGGTACACTAAGGACATTGGTATGGCATTTGGATCAGAAAAATGCACAGTGGTCCATCTCAGAAAAGGAAGACCGGATATAGAAAGGGCAGATATTCAGCTAACCGACGGATCAACCTTCCCACACCTTAAGGATGATGAGAGATATCTGTATCTTGTTATGAGTGATAGTCATATTCATGATGCAGACAACATCAAAGAAAGTCTCAGCAGCAAGTACAAAAAAACCATTAATACAATTTGGCGCTCCGAATTAACAAAGTTGCCAACAAAGACGAGCTGAAAATCCTTGACCGATCTACTAGGAAAGTGATGCATATAAATCGCAGCATGCCAAGTTTCGTTTTTTTTTTCGTAACAATAAGTTTAAAGCGGATGTTATCATTTACTTTGTACGACAACCGTGTCAAGCGGTGTATAATTGAATTTGGCTTCAAGATTTACTTCTGTTCAAAAATGTAGGATAGGCCATTTAAAATATTAAAGTTGGGGCCATATGACCAAAAATGGAAAGAAATACTAAGGTCTTTTAATCCTAGAAGTAAGATTACCGTCGGCTTTGAACCTGTTAGATTTCATAACAACTGTGGGAAAGAGGTTTTACTGACCACTAGAATAGACTTCGAAGATCTTGTTGATCAGTTTGAGATATACTGATATAAGGTAGAGCAAACGTGTTTGTCCTATTTCATCCATTTTATTGACAAGATAATTTTCGAAATTATTTTACAATGAAAACGTTTATTACTTGGCCTAAGTGTATCCTTTGATCATTTATGATGCACATATCGATTGTAATTGCTAGTTTAGAAATCTACACGCCATTGTGTAGTGCTATATTTAAAATTCGAATAAATTGTTCCATATTTGATGTTGTGATTTTACTTGTAAGCAAAATTCGCGGATATATGGTGTGGCTTTAATAATAGGTAATTAAATTATCGTGTAAGGTATTGTGAAAATGGAATTGATGTTGTAAATCAGACATATCCTATTCTACGAATCTATAAAGAGCTAATACATGTACGTATTAAATTTTTTCTTTCAACTTCTTTTCATTGAAGTTTAGTTTACATTAATCAATCTTATTAGTATTCTCCTTGTTTCACCTACACGTGAAATCGTTTAGTATTGGTTATTTGAGGACTATTTAAGTAAGTACATACATTCATGCGCTATACTTCCATCCGTATTTACATTTTAAATAAATAAAATCAGTGACGTTAGTGATTTTTTCTTCTAGATTGAATTCATTAATTATACGTGGTGCATTTAACATTTTAAAAGTCATGATTTCCTAGTTATAAAACATGATCTGTAGAAGAAAAATTTCGGGGAGTGTTCCGTCGTCCCATCTTTTGAATACTGGAGCTCAGATGTTTTACTACATAGCATTTCAATAGCATTAGGTAGCGTTGATCATGTTACTAGTCTAGTAGCAGATAAGTGTAACATTCTATTAGTGTAAAGATGAACACTTACCGATGTACGGTCATATAATATTTGCCTTTATTGTAGGACTCCTCTCGTCCGCCCTCAGCTGGTCCGCCGTTCCAGTTGATCCGAGGGTGCTCGAGTCGAACTTGCTCCGACTCGTCGGTAACTCACTACCCGTCGCGCCATTGTTATTTACTTGCTGTTATCGCTTCTCCGCTTTAGTGCTCCGTCATCTCTCGTATCGTTTCTGCCATTGTGTGTGTTTTTTGTACTGTACATACTGTGCAGTTTTTAGTGCTTACTGTTCATTGTTTTTACGGTAGTGTTCTTCTGTGTTCGTTACAGTCTTTGTTTTACATTGTGTGTACAGTTGTGTGTGTTTTTTCAACATGTCAGGGGTGAAACGTAAACATCTTACTCTTTCATTAAATGAAAAAGTAGTAGTGCTACAAAGACTGGACAAAGGGAAATCACTCCAAAACATTGCTAAGGAACTCAATGAAAGCATTACGACAATAAAACATTGTAGAAGAAATCGGAAAGACATTGAATCATATATAGTAACGATAGATGGTGAAAATGCTCTTAAGAATCGCAAAACATTGAAAAAGCCTAAACTCGAACCCCTTGACAACGCATTGTGGATGTGGTTTCGCTAAGAAAGAAGGAAAGGTACCCTGATATCTGGGACCATTATAAAAGAAAGGGCAACAGCTTTGCACAAACAACTAGAAGCCGGAAGTGAGTTCGCAGCTAGTGAAGGCTAGATTGATCGCTGGAAAATCCGTCATGGCATCCGGTTTGTTTCAATTTCTAGTGAAAAACTATCCAAGGCGGCTAAGAAGTTTTCTGTGAAGTTTCAAGAAATTGTTGAAGAATATGAACTGTTACCTTGCCAAGCCTATAACATAGACGAGACAGGCCTAAACTATTAAATGCTGCTAAACAAAACGCTCGCTGCATCAAAACTGTGGCAGGAACGAAATTTATAAAAAATAGACTACCCATTGCTTCTTTCAACAACGCTGATGGTACGCACATACTTCCCCTGTTCGTTATTAGCAAATCTAAGAAGCCTATGGCATTCAAAAACATAAACATATCTTCCTTGCCGGTTTATTACCGCAATCAAAAATCTGCTTGGTTGGATTGCAATATTTTGAAATCTTGGTTTCTCGACGAGTTCGTTCCATCTGTTGAAAAAGCTCCCTGTTCGTGCTCTATTGCTGTTGGATAACCCACTATCACATCCACCTAAGGAGTAATTAGTGAAATGGGGCCAGCTATCTTCCATTCACCAAATGTCACATCACTGATCCAACCAATGGACCAGGAAGTTATAGAATGGTTAAAGAGGTGGTATCGCAGAAAGTACATCAGCTCAATTTTAGAAAAGTGCGAAGAAGGTTGTCGAAGAAGGAAGAATATCAAAGATACTATCTATACGTTTGCATGGGAGGAACTGACATACTGCGAAAATCTTGGCGTAAGCTTTGGCCGGAAGTTATGACCGAAAGTGACCAGATTGAAGATAAGCAAAACAACGACACATAGGAAATCGTTAAAGATCTACAAACTGTACAACCGAATGTCCCTGCCACTGAAGTTGAGGAGATGATTGCGCTATGTGACAAAGACTGTGAAACCAGTGAAGAGCTCAATGACAACCAGATTATTGTCGCTATTTTGGAAAATAATGGTGAAGAAACTGTCGACGAGGACTCGGACGGTGATGATGACGAACCCCCTACCCGGATTTCACACACCGACGTCAAGAACGTTTTTGATATTGCCCTTCAGTACATCGAGCAGAACTCCTATGGAATCGCGACCTCTCCAAGTGGTATAAAACGGCGGGAATTTCGAATTGAATTTTGTCCAGATTTTGGCACCGCACCCAATTTCGCAGCCGGTTACGGTCCATAGCAATAATTTTTGACCAAGAGTGTTTTTATGTAGCATGTGCATATACTGTGCTAGTTTAATTAGTTTCACCACAGTTTCTAACCAGTGTATGATAGTAATTCCTAGCACACAGTAGTGAAACTAAAATCTCCATAACAATTCATGGACATACTTTTCTCTAATTACGTAGTACTTTCAAGCTGTTTTTGGAGCTAGCCACCCGGATTTGTTTTATATTATCAGTGTGTAAATTTAGTGTGCTTAATATTTCTTCTAGTTCCAAGTTTATGTGAAATTTGTGGATGGGAGCACTGATTAGAACAATTGGTGGTTCAAAAAGTTGTTGCGTGGAAAGATGAACGGAAGATGTGCGCGCTTATATAGCTATTCATGTCAAGGTGTTAGCAATTAATATCAGTGGCGGCTGGTGCATAAGTGCACGCAAAACCCAAATAAAAACAAAAAAATATATTAATTTAAAATGTTTTGAATTTTCATATTGTCTTTTGCTATTAGAACTCCAGTTACGTAGCAGACTGACGAGAAAATCGCAACACGTATAACCTATTGTTATGTCTACTCGCATAGCTAGCAAGAAGTTTTGCAATGGGCCTAAAATTGGTCTAAAATAACAAGCAATTTTGTATGAAGAAAAGTGCACAATTTATTTGTGAGCGCGCTGTGAATGTGGACTGTGCGCTCATAGACTTTCGTTTTAATATTCTTCGGACGCACTAAAAAAACTTAGACCACATCAACCAGATTTGAAAAATCAAAGTAAAAGAAAAACTGAAAAGCGTAATTATTTACGACACCCAAATTCGTCTATCGCGTGACAGAACAATAGTTGCAATCCAATATTAGATAAACGTCTAATATATACTACTTTTTAATTTTTTTACGATTATTGTACAGTGAACACCAACTCAAAATTTTCACGAGCCGCCACTGATTACTATGTCTCACCTCTTCTATCGTTACAGATAAAAAAAACTCGATTGATCTGTATTTTGAACATTTGCGAAAAATCTTCCAGTTGTAGAAGGAATCTTGAGAATAATCTCTTTGAGGTCTTCCAAGTTTAAAATTGTAAAATCTAAGTCGTTTAGATTCTTATAACATTAATTAATATTAATACATCTAAGGTTGCTAATCTATCACTTTATATTTTATACACGCCACTGTAGTCATTGTTGATGCTCTTCCTTCTCAAATAACGGTAGACACTACGCAAACAAACAACTCTGGTTTATAAAATGTATATTTCTGGGACATGCCAGTACAGACAACGTTTAGCCCACACTTTGTTTCTTTTGCTATGTACTTATTTTCATTATTATTACTTTTATCATCATCATCATTATTATTATTATCATTATTAAAATAGCCATAGTCTGCTCCTCTTGTTTAATTTTATAAAATGTTTATCGAAACTTGCCTACATAGCCACGCAAGTACATTATGCAAATGAAAAGAAACAATGTTCGATTTATTGTTTGCGGATTTGGAACAAAACGAGTTATTGCTATGGATTAGTCATATACAGTTTGCTTATACATTTTCAAGGTTCCCAAATTTACTTTCTTCTTTTATACGTATACATTTTTATTTATTTAATTTTCTTATAGTATATTGTTACGCGGTTCCGTTCTGGGATTAGTTCTGGGATTAGTCTGGGATTAAACCCGGTAACTTGGGTAACGTAGTCCCTGGACAAAAAAACCGTTTTAGAAAAATGTTTATCCGTGTATGTTTGTTCAAGAATTGCTCATAAACTACTGGACCGATTGTAATGAAATATGGCGAGTAAATTTTATTACTTATCTTGTGAAAGGATCTTTTAACTTTTTTTATTATATTCATGATGGCGAAAATTTCGCCACTTTTAATTTTCCAACATAGTCAAATTTTGCACACATATAATACTAGTGTATTTTACATCTACGGAATTAGTTCTAGTGCTCTATCTTCTGCTCTATATAAAAATGCTCTGCTCTCTATAAAAGAGCTCTATATAAAAATAATTACCACGCAAACTGTATGGTCCCACCTTATTGCTTCGCTTATGATTGTTTCCACATTTGTCGCTTGTTGTATGGCTGCTGATTTCTCTCTGAACCCTAGTTGTTTCTTTGGAATTATATTGTTTTCTTCTGCAAATGTTTGAACTCTATTCTTTCAGTTACTTTCAATAAGCTGTTTAAAATGCTACTTCCTGGAATTTCCAAATTTTTGTCTTTCTTCAGTATTGTGGTTATCATTGCATTTTTTCACTTTTGCGGAAAATGGCTGAGTTTATTGATTATATCAACTATATGTTTCGATACTTTCTTCAGGAGCACTGTCAACGCCCTAATTGGTATTTGGTCTTTTCCCGGTGCTTTTTCCTTGGTTGAAGCATAATGCCTGAATTTTTCTCAAAGTAACCGGGTAAAAATGAAAGTTGCAATCCTTAATTTGCGTACCCGGAAAAACTTGGTAAGAACTGTGTTATGGACTGCTTTTTTAAAATCCAATAACCACGTACGTATATAGGTGAAAACGAAAAACCGTTTTCACTATATTCTGTTTTGACTAATAATAGTAAATTTTGAGAATGTTGTTTAGTAACAAAGAAAGCAATTAAAGTATATAATGCCCATTATATGTAATATGTAGCGGAAAAAGATTTTCTTTTTTACAATTAAATGTACCTCCCATCAAAATTAATTTCTTCACTTTGACATAATGGCTTTAAATTACTTTATGAAACATATAGAAAAAAATTTCTTAATGTCAGTAGTAAAATGATTCATATTTAATTATTATAGTAATTATCTGACGACTCAAGCTCTTTGTTAATACTTTCCTTGATAAAAAATATTGATGACAAGCAAACACGAAGAAATAATATAACAAAACAATAATATGGTTATATAAACAAAACAATAATGTGGAACGCATGCACAAATAGTCAACAATAGAACGGGAGGGCGAGGGTAAATCCAAATGCACGACATGTATATCGGACAAGGTAGGAGGCCGAGTAAATCACTAGAGGGCACCACAACACCCAGTGAACACAAGTACTATGTATGCCGAGTGACTAAAGTTAACCCCGAGTTATGCACTGCATTGACTGGAACCGTAAGGAGATCAGCTACAATAACACTCCGTTACAATAACACGCAAGTATTATTGTCGCTCGAGCCTCGTGAACGTAAGTTAGCATTATATGCCCCAGTGAATAGGAAATATGTTGGTGACGAGGCAGGCAAGGAAGCAAAGATATTGAAATATACATGCAATTCAATCTAGCAATATATGGTATAGAAAATCGCTCACCAACTGTGTTACTATCTCGGCGACTGTCGCTCGACTCATTGCCTCGACTTGACTGGCATGGATTGCCTGCTCTGCTGCTGCTGAACAGCTTGTTCGCAAGTCAGGAACAAAATTATAATGTTAAAAAACTCGCTATTTATAGACGGAAGCCTTTGCTCAACTTTTACTCTGCTATACGGGTCTATGTGGAGCAACCACACGACATTTATTACGTGACACGGTCTCTTCACACAATCCTATGTAAATCTCGGTATTATCTCTACCCTACGTAACTACGTCATACATAATTACACTCTTACGGGTTACAATAGAATGCAGCAGTCAACAGCAGCAGCGAGTAACAACAACGTTGTACATTATTGCGTAGCAGCGAATGGCACCAGCGAACTTATCAGTACTTCCACACACACACGCATATCGAGTGTGCATAATTCGTTATACATATTATAATACACAGTAAAGTAAGCGACAGTAAAGTAAGCGACATGACATCTTTCTCTGATTCTGTAATATATGGTAAGCATTCCGCGAACCGCTATTCTTCGTAGGTTTTTAGTATTTGCAAATGATACATGAATTCAAGTTCATTGTTGTTTAGGGTTCCTAAATCTCATTTACTTAATCGATTTAATTTATTTATTATGAAAAATTATGAAATCTAATGGATTTAATCTGTTTAATCTATGTCTCGTGACATGCTCTGTTACAATAGAAAAAAAGAAATATTAATGAATATAATTAAATGGCCAAGGCAAAAGAAATCGAATGAAAAAGGTACTACAAATATGATCTGTGGCCAGGGTACAAAGACTTTGTTGGAAAAGGTTGTAAATCGAAGGTAAAGAACAGGGATGGAGAAGCTTTGTTACTTACGAAGGCGATTCAATTTTTTTCAATAATGGATAAGTCACAAACAAAAACACAAAATGTCACATATTCTCTACTCCTGGTATAGAAAAATGCCGAGAAGAAATAAAAAATTAGAAGGTTATTTGTCTCACTGAATGAGTGAAGCAGTATCCATCAATTATTTATTGCACCATTTATAGCATTTAGTAGATTATGTTAATTCCCGTACCGCCGAACATTTATAGAATAGGTACTGTTTTAAAAGCATATGGAAATGTTTGATGTATTGAATTTAGGAAACCCTACTGTTCTGTGTTAATGCACTGAAGAAGCTCGTGCGCGTTACTAATTAATTAAAATTCATGTCATATTCTTGTGCGTTATTGACCTTGATATTTTATTGTCTCGCATTTGTACAATACATGTTTATTCATTTAAGTATTACATGTAATACACATTTGATGACTATATTTTAAGGAAGTTAATATTCTATTATTATTATAATAATGATCGTTATTTTCTAGGCTTGAACTATGTTATCAGGATAACGAAGTCGTATTGTCTTTCGGTTCAATTTAGAATAACAAGCAATTCTTTTCTCCTAAAAAATATCTGTTTTCTAGGAGTTTCTTCAATTACAGTTTTTGGTTCAGATTTTTGATCTCCCGAAGTTTGTATTCTAATTTTTAACAAAATTACTACAATGTTCCCTCGGTTTCAGTCATGTCTGAAACGCCATAGGACAGGACCCACTTAACCTTAAGGATCGGCCTCACTTAAAAGTGATCTTTTATCAGCTGTGTGCGTAGAAACCTACTGCTTGTCTAGTGTTTCTCTTCACCTACTGCTTGCTTGCTCTTCACACACTGGCTGTGAGAAAATAAATCCAACCGTTGAAAAAACAGTCATAGTCAACAAGGTTTTTGATTACATATAAGTTCTTTTATTATGTCTATGGTTAATTATTTCCAAAGGAGTTCATTTCTCAAGAATATTGTCACATCCAGTTGATAAAAGATAAAGGTTCTACTAGGATATTTGAAAAATGAAATGGACTTATCAAGTGCGATAGAATACGTCAATGATCGTGGATTACAACTGGGTGTTGTGTAGGAACACAATTTTATTTGTGTAACTCTTATGCAAATCTTGAGCTATGTACATTTTTTTAAATATGTGATTGTTTCATTTCTTATGTGCAAAAAATCTTGCTGTGAAAAAGGGACCATTTCTAGAATCAGGATTTTCAGAATAATTTTGCAAATGTAAAAGCTTCGAACAAATTTTTAGTTGTTTGTAATCTATATAAATACATTTGTACTGTTAATTTTAATTATTAAGTGTTTATAATTTGTTTTTTTCAAATGAACAATTATGTTTATATTTCAGTATTTAAACTATAATTTTTAATGGAGCGAAATTTTATAATTTGGTCTCATAAATCTGTTATTATGACTATCAATAAATGTTGAAAAGTACAAGTTATGAACGAGGATTGCGAACAATAAAGAACTACATTACTTTCTAATTGTGAAGATTGGTGAGTAATCGCGATATGACGTCAACTGACTTGAAATGAAGTAATTTTTTTTTATTGAGTGTTGACCAAAGTATTGTTTGATTACTATAATACTTCAGAATGTGATATCGACAGGAATTCTGATTGTGTACCACATATTGTAAATTATATGTGTACAGTCATACAATGTTTTTTAAACTGATAAAATTTCTGATGTGTACGTAATATCTACATTTATTGCGGAACTTCATTGTAATTTTGATATCTTTTTTTTTTCAGGTGAGTTTTTACTCTAGAATTTTTTTTAATGAAATGATGGGGCTTGCAGCAAACGGTAAGTGTACATATTTTGTCGACATTTTAAAAATTATTTTGATTTTCTTAGCAATTCAGTAACTCGTAGTTTTAGAAGATCATGTATGACCGAAATGTTGTAAGAAGAACCTTTACTATATCGATCGGTAACTAAGAACCAAAATGTACCAAGGAGAAAAATATATTTTACTGAAAACGAATACCAAATCCTTAACTTAAGAACTTGTAACAAGAGTAATAAAATGGTAGCATTTTTTGAAATGGACTGCTTCAGTGCCAGATAAACAAGACTCCACAACTTAAGAATTTGGTCTCATTTTAACATTTTGGAGTCTTGTTTATTTGGTACTAAGGTAACCAATTTTCAAAAATGATCCCATTTTATTATTTGCTCTGACCACGATGCTTTCATCGAATATCGTATACCATAACAGTCTAGTAAGTTCATAGTTCATAACTTTCTCAGACAATAAGCGTTTTGTTTATGGATATGTCTTTGTTCCCTGCTTTCAAGTCTTATTTAATTTACCTACTTTCGAAAATGTGTATAGTTTGATATATTTGATCCAATCTTCCCATTAGAGTGAATACCTATTTGCAATATTCAAATCACTCGTAAAATATCTCTTCCATGTCTTTTCTCGACTGTGTATATCGATGTAACTATTTGACGCTCACTAACAAGCGGACCTAGGAGGATTTGGTTTTCGATATTTCGAAATCCATTACACATACAATTATTTTAACAATTTCAATCGATTCAACATACGTGTTTTTGTAAAACCTTTGAACAAAATCAAACTATTAATTAAAAAACAGAAAAGTAGAGAAGTAGGTGTAATACCGGAAGAAAGATTAGTAATAAAGAAAGATTAGTAATAACACTTCAGTAAGTTATAGACTTTTTGATTAAATTAGCTGTTGTGTTTCAACTTTTTTTATTTATTAGGTTTCTATCACAAGGAACAACCATCCAAGCGTTAGCATCGAATTTTAATTTGGGTTTGACAACAATTCACAAAATAATTTTAGAATCATGTGTGGTCATATGGGACAAACTTAGTCCATATAATATTTAAAAACACCAAACTCTGAGGAATGGTTGGAAATTGAAAAAGGGTTTTGGAATCGTTAGACTTTTCCGCATTGTTTAGGGGCTCTCGATGATGAACATGTTCACATCCAGGCCTCTGCTAAGAGCGGTTCCTTATTTTTTAATGATTTAATGATTAAACGTATAGCATTGTGTAACTGAATTGTTGTGGCAGTCAATATAAATTTTTAAACGTAGATATAGGAGCCTATGGTGCACAAAACGATGGCGGAATTTTTAACAGTAGCTTTGGACAGAAGTAGGAAGCTGGGGAATTTAATATCCCAACTATAAGCTATTACTTGGAATAAATGTCAGGATCCCTTACTTCATTGTAGGAGATGAGGCTTTTCCTCTAAAGATTATACCTAATGAGTCCATATCCCGGGAAAATCTTTCATATACGCAAAAGATTTATAATTATAAGACTGCCAAGGTAGCACTTGACGGGTTATCGATAATACTTTCGGACTGCTAGTCGCAAGGTGGAGAATTTTAAAAACTACTTTAAATGTAAAAGTCAAAAATGTAGATATCATTGTCAAAGCTGTTGTTGCACTACATAATTATTGCTGAACTAAATTATCGCAAAATGAGGAAAATATATATTGCCCAACAGGATATGTGAATAGTGAAAATTGTGAGGGAGTTTGCAGATTAGAACAAACTCCTTTAGTACCTGTACAATCTGGATAAAACTTTTGTTTACTTCAGTTGCGACTCGCTAAGAGAGAACTTAATTTGGTTTAAATTTATTACCCGTGTTACGAGTTTAAAGAATACTGAGTTAGATTTAGTTATTTTATTGAATCATTGAATTGATTAGTTTCAATTTATTTGGCTAATTAAGGCAAATTTTAAATATTAAAAAATACCTTAAAAATATTATTAAAGACAAATATTAAAAATAATTAATCACCAATGCACAACCTGGGTAAAACTTTTGTTTACTTCAGTTGCGGCTCGCTGAGAGAGAACTTAATTTGGTTTAAATTTATTACCCGTTTTAAGAGTTAAAAGAATACTTAGTTAGATTTAGTTATTTGTTTGAATATTGAATTGATTAGTTTCAATCAAGGCAAATTCTAAATTTTAAAAAATACCTTAAAAATATTATTAAAGACAAATATTAAAAATAATTAATCACATTAAATAAAATATAAATTAATAAATATAAAAGAATGACACCTTGAACTACGTTATCAAATCTTAGGGGAATTTGCAAAAAGATAAAAAATCACCATGTTGACGAAATAACTATAAAAATACAGTATCTCTATCGATTGGCATCTGCAAACAAATCTATTGTCAGTTTTATTACACATGTAAAAGAAAGTAAATAAATTCATTGAAGTTGATAATGGTTAATTGCAATACTAAGCTAAATATTTTGTATACATTTTGTTTCTAATTAAACGTGACCTAGACATCATATAGTAATATTTCGATATGAAGCAAAACAATTGTTTTAATTTTGCTAGCTTTGATAATTAATACGTGTATTAAAATAAACTAAATATTTTCAATATACTAGGGATCTTAAAATTTAAATTAATATGAAAAATTGACAAATAAAAAATATCTCTAAGAAATAATGTTCCTGATCTTTTTTGTGTTATTGCCCTGTTCAATCTTGATTGCCCTGAACAATATCTGTTACAAGAGTCGGCTCAAATATTGCTCAAAAGAAAGTATATCAAATTAGAGATAAACTAGCAGACTATTTTGTGTCAGCGGAAGGGAAACTAGGTTTTCAAGAAAATATAATAAATAGAATGAGAACTGAATCTATTATCAGGAATGAGCGCGGAAGATAAAAGAATAATTGCTAGGTTTAGATGTGGGAACGAGGAGAGAGGAAATAAGTACTGGATGAATGACATAGATAGAATGTGTAGGATTTGTGAAATGAAAGTGGAAAAGTGGTGTATGTAGTGTATTGCGGTATAGTTTACATCCTCCAAAATTGGAGAACATCATCTCCATTGTAGTCCACACAGACGAGGAACATGAGGAAGAAGGTCGTCTTATTTCCCTTGCCTTTGCTGGCGTAGTAGTATGTGCCCTAAAAAGAAATGCTTCTAAAATAAAAGTCATGGTTTGTTAAATATACCTGGTGGGGCAATAATACGTCCGTTTCCAATAACTTGGTGTGTATGATTGGTAACAATTTGAAATGGTGGGGATGTGTTATGCTGCCAAATGAGCATCTTTTAAAAATATTTTCAGGTATACAGGGTGTTTGAAAAAAGGGTTACATGAAAAAGTTTACTTTTTAAACGGAATATCCTATATATTTTAATTTTATTTAAAACTCTTGGCTACCCTCTAACATTTTTAGAAGCATCAAAGTAATCTGCTCAGCGGCTTTCAAGGTACAATTGTTTTTGTCAAAAAATTGTGAATTTCATATTGTAAATTAAAACGTCGCTGTGTCCAAATGCTTTGAAATTTAGAAATAAAATTTGTTGTGCCGAAGGTCAAAAAATAATACCTATACCTTGTTTTTATTATCAGATATACAGGGTGGTCAGTATAAAAGTATCAACTTTGCCGACTTTGAAGAGATTTTTCTCCATTTTCTTAAATGGACCAACCTGTATATGTTTTCAGCTAGTGCTGTAGAATACATTTTTTTGTCGATCCATATGTAATGTCCCTATACCTTCTTTAGCGGTTTTTACGATAAACATAAAAATTTGGTCCCACTTTCTTCACTTCTCTTCATTTTATCAAAATCTGAATATGCCTATTGACTGGTGCATTTATTTATCTTTTATTTGACATCAAACTTGAAGCCCTTGCTCACTTGAGTTTCGAGATCATATGCTCCCCAATTTGGCATACGTTTCCCAGGCTGTAATTTTCAATTTTTTTTCACATAATGTAGATTTGTCAAATTTTTAAGTATTTTAGCATTTTTTTTAAGTAAATAATAATCATGTGGTAAAGAGCTCATTTTTCTGGGATTTATAGGAAATTGACGGTTTAAGAATCAATTTTTTTTTTCGGTTTTTAACATTTTGGGAAATGGTTTTTTTTTTAATAATCAATATAAATCTTGTAGAGAATTTTGACATCTTTCAAATTCCGCAAATGGCATATTTTTAACCTTGTCGGAGGTAAATTATTGAGGTGTGGGTTGCATTGAACACCATATTTCCATCGTTGGTTTGCATGGAACACAGTTCAAAAACTTAAGCGTTGGTAACTTTCTCGGGTTCTACGAAAAATAGGCCGACACAATATCCTAGTCATTGTCCGACCTCTGAAATTTTATTTTTATATTTCGTTGTCAAACTAAGTTGTTGAATTTTACGCCAGCCGGCGTGACATAAATGGAATTTGCATTCCAATAGTTTGGTTTTCGTCCCTACCTATCTAATAGCATTATGTATAGCGTTTTAAAAATCCAAGATTTCATTGTCCGGATTTAGAGCCAAGTTTTGTCTCTCAGCATAACTGTTAATTTTTTTGAAGCAATGTTTAGAAAAATTTTCACATTTATCATCTAGTAAATAAAAAATTAGTTGAATATAATGTCCATTATAAAAAACAATGACTTGTAAAAAGTTGCTTAAAATATTGTTTACAATACCCAAAGGTTGCATCCATATACAAAGTTTTCGAGGCACATAACATATTTAGATTGGTTTTTGTTGTAAATATTATCACGAAACGTAAAATATAAAGTATTAGTTAAATATAAATGTTGTAAACCGTCGTCAGCATAAGAATCAAAAAAAGAAAATAAATTTGAATTTAGTTGGAAACCGCAAAAAGTAAACTCGCTTTAAAAAAGCTAATTGCATAGAAAAATTATGCTAGTTTTGGCATTAGTCGTCCAGAGAGGTAGCAAACAACATTCGAGTCTAGAAGACTTCAATGTCAAGGTTAGTTTGCTAGTGGAAAATAGTTAAGAATCAGTAGCGCGGGATTTGAATATATAGAAATAGTTTCCACTAGAGCTGAGATAATTTTTAAGTAAAACTAAATCAATTCATTTCATGCTAAACTCTCCTGATAAAAATGTGTTCAAGTATTGACACCAGAATGTAAGATATATTTTTTATTAATTATTATATTGAAGTAGTGTGCAAGAGGGTTGATTTAATGAGATGTTTAACCTGTAGTCATTTAAATAATTTAAAAACATCTTATGTTATAATGTTAATTATTTGTAACCACTTTTAAATTCATTTACTAATTATTAAGCTTAGAATGTTTATCATGTTAATCAAATAAAACAGTATTTATTACTCTTCAATTAATTTGAGTAGAACTATGTTTGTAAAATAACTAAACCTTTGTTTAATTTGAATTCAATCTAACGTCTTTAAATGGACGTTCATTATTTTATTTCCCGAGTACCATACCTTTTGAACTTAAATATTAAATATCTTTATCATCTCTACCATCTGATTAACCCCCAGTAACCCTTCAGGGGTGTGACAATATTACTACTTCAAATAAAAATTCTTCACTCCTACTTGTGCTGGATCGCAGTATTTCCAACGCCTGTTTTACCTCCATTTTATTTTTGGAAATGGTGACATTAATTTACGCGGTACATTATATATCGTCCTCCTTCAAGCAAAATTCAGTAAGTCCAAAACATTTTTGTTCAATTACCTCAATATTACTCCATGTTTGAACACAAAACATAAGTAAATTAGAAATTAATATGATCAATTGTATCTCTGAAAAACTTTTTAGCTCATCCGGGAATCGAACCCGGCTCTCCCGATTTCCGGTCGGTTGTTCTAAACAACTAGAACAATATTACTACTTTTTATAGAAGTAGTAATATTGTTCTTAACAACCGACCGGAAATCGGGAGAGCCGGGTTCGATTCCCGGATGAGCTAAAAATTTTTTCGATACAATTGATCATATTAATTTCAAATTTATATATTATTACACCGAGGAGCCCATACCTCAAGAATTAACTATTTCTAATCAAAGAAATTGAATGTTTTCAAAATAATGTATTGGCTATTCTGCA
Organism: Adranes taylori; assembly: GCA_009867245.2. Taxonomy (NCBI): domain Eukaryota; kingdom Metazoa; phylum Arthropoda; class Insecta; order Coleoptera; family Staphylinidae; genus Adranes; species Adranes taylori. The sequence goes on from WYDF02149597.1 coordinate 22,510, forward strand.
AGATATTAAATCTATAACTCCTATTCAACTTCTTCAATTTATTCACGATTATTCACTAGTAGAATCATACCCTAATATTGAAAT
>WYDF02149708.1:0-22592 GCA_009867245.2 Adranes taylori
GCATTATACTTATAATGAGAATTTAATGATGAGCTTACTACTTTTACAATAAAACATTCAGCTGTTCAAATATATTAAAAGGTTTATCTATATATATCCCCCAACTCATTTGGGTAAATAAAATATGACCTGGTAATGGATAGTCGTTTTAAGACGGGTTATCATCTAGCAATAAAATAAAGTATGTAATTACTTGTGTTCATTGTCTTCTTCTTTGGCTTTAATCGCATTTGAAGAAGATGGATGAACATCTTTGAAAATACGAGCGCGTTCCACATATTTATAACGTTTTAAGATCGGCACATCCTTATAGTTTTCTGGTACAATGAAAGGCTTACGTTTTGGCGCCTGAGTTGTTTCCAGACATTTACTCCATTCGCTCAAATCACCTCGGCATTGATAGCCGGTCTTGCTCAGTACTAATTGACCATCCTTACAATTGTTACAGGGCAACAACACCCCAAATGTTAAAGCATCCGCTAGACGATCAAGAATCTATTAATTAATAAAAAAAAAGTATATCAAATACTAGTCCCATAATTGAAAATATGCAACTGCTTTAAATCGGCAAGATTCATTAACAAATTAAAAACTATAATGATAAGTTAATACAAAAATGTTCTAAAAGTCGAGATCGTGACGAATCGTGAGATTATGTCGCGATTCAAGCAATCAATATGTTTACACTACCTTCATCCATACAAAGGAGTTTTTGTTATCATACATACAGTGGCCTGCCAAACCTACAGTGGCCTACAAGTAGTCCTGCCAGACTACAAGTAGTCCTGCCAGACTTGTGTTGTTAATTTAGAGTAAAATTTTTACTTACTGGTTAGAAAAAGTGATTATGAAGTATCTCTGGTGCGCGAGACTAAAAAATAGGTAATTAATAATAAAGTTTTCAATTATTAAAAGAAATTATAAATAAATTAGCATAATATTGTTAAATATTGTTTCATAAGCAGTAAAAATCCATTTTGTAAAATAAAAATTAATATTTCCATATTTAAAATGTATTTTTTTTACTTCCTAACAACATATAATCATTTATTGCTAATATATTTTAAATTACTAATTAAAATTACTAACTACCAAAATGGCAAGCAATAAAATAGTGTATAATTATAGTACACCTATTTGGGTCTTATTAAAACAGGCACTAAGTAGGATTTTTTGTTAGTATCACACTCAACACAGCGAAAATTGATCGCTCTACAAATAACAACAATAAAAGCAAAATTAGCAACTTTGCCGTCTATGTGCCTATAGTTGTGAGCCCCACAGATGCATAGGTAATTGTTTCGTTCAGTAGTATGATGTTCATTTAAATCACAAAATTCTGATTCAATTCATTTTAAAGGCGTTCCTTTGAATCCATGATTCAATTTACTCAATCATCCTTCAGGAGGGTATGCGATAAGAAGCAATGGTTAAATTGAATAGAATTGCACTACACTCCTGCTTGTTCTCCAAAAATACAACATATATTCAATATATTTGGAAAATTAAAATACAATTTGTTAAATAACTTACCCTGTCCTCTCCAGGTGGAATTTCCTGCCCATTTTCTTCGAGTAACTCTTGTAATTCCTTCTTCTTCAAATATTTACGTAGGCCATCACGAAATTTATAATATATCTTATTGTGTTCGTCCATTTTCTTTTGCAGCGGATCATTTCCATCTACTACATCCTCGATTTTAGCTTTTTTAATCTCAGGCATGTCTTCTTGTTTAATGCCTCTACAACGAAGTAAATAAAAACAGAAGAAAAATAATTGAAAGCTGGAATATGAAAAACCATGCAAACACGGATTTCACGCAATCAAGCATGTGTCGACAAAAATATGGGAACTTGTAGTACCTTGATTACAGAACAAGTACACCGGCATCGCAAACAAACAAATGCACAAAAGATGAAGTATGCATAAAACCAAATCTATAAAAAGATAACTCTAAGAAGGTCTTATTATCGAAATATAGTAGTACAAACATATATGTTCTGTGCTTATTATTTTTGTGTGCTAAAGACGTTGAAATATCATCATGCAATTAATTAGACTTGCATATTTTTTATTAAACAAGATAAATCACTTCTACCACATAACGAAACTACTACATGACCACATAACTACTCATATCATATGTTATTTGATATGAAAAAATTGCGATTTATAAAAAAAATTTGCCAAGAGTTATTATTTGCTAAAAATTTTGAAACCGAATTTGCAAAGGACGAATCGATATTTAATACTATGAGTAATTTTTTCAAGTGAAAAATTCTTATTGATAATATTTTGTCAGCTGTACTGAGACTGATGTTAACGAAACTGAAACCCGACATTAACAAATTGTTAAAACTCCACCAGCCTCAACGATCCCATTAGATTTTTAATTTTTAATTGATTTCGTGTTTATTTTTGTAGCAAGATTATTATAAAATTCAAATTTTAAATATTTTGTTAATAAAACCGAAAGACAAGGGTGTTTTTATCTTTTTAATAAACATTTTTCAAAATTTTTAATAAACATTTTTTACTACATTTGATGGCAGTTTTAATTAATTTCTACTTTGTGATAACTAATAGGTAGATAGACAAACAACAATTGCTCGTTTTTGGAACTTGAATTTACGGTCTTAAATTTATTTTTAATATAAGTACCACTTTATTTCTGCTTTTGATTGAAAATGGTGATATTGTGGTATCTTGTATCATTACATTCTTATGTAATAAAAAGTTAAGTGTCAATCCTAAATGAAACACAAAATTCAATGTCTTCATTCATTAATTAGTAGAACTAATAGAAAAAACAAACTTTTCTCCCAGTTCAACTAAATTAGCAGAATCTTAGATACCTCGTTTTGATCACCAAAGACTGAAAGCGAAATCATAAATACATTAAAAAAACTCCTGAAACATATTACAGCGAGCTATTAAAAATCTATATCAAGGACAAACCATGTCAAGGATCTCATAGGTAAATCTAATAAACTTAATGGAGATTAAAGCGATTTTTCATAGTATTTGGTATGAAGGTTTGGGGTTTGTTGTTCGAACCTTTTGTCAATTTCTTGTAAAAATAGCACGGAATTATCTTAAATACCGGTTATTATGAGCCAAAGTTAAGAATTCATACTATGACAGTTTGATCCCACTACATGGAGTACTTCAAAAGTATCTTTTGACCCTGGACTTATATAATATCTCCTGTATGGGAATGGCCTAAACAAAAACTATCAACATCTCTCATCATTTGCTCCATATATAATTCAATCTGCTCAAGTGCTAATCAGCAACAAAAATTACTTGTTAAGGAAACAAAAATTGAAAGAAACGAAAATGGAACTCAAAACAAACCCGAATATAACATAGTTCAAGTAATTATATTATTTTCCCAATGAAACTGAAATATTTCATTCTTAATATGAGGGAAAAGGGACATTAATAGATCATGCATTTACGAATATCAATAACACCAAATATAGAACTGAACTGACTTCTGCAGATATAGACCTGAGTGATCACAAAATGATAAACATAAATCTAAAGGCAATTGAAAAACCCAAAGTCGAAATGAAATCAAATGCAATAAAGAAAATTAATTGATATAATGACTGAGAAGATACAAAGCGAAATAAACAAAACAGAACGGATAAATATGTAGAAACTATTGGAGACAGTTACAAATGAAAAGGCTAACGCAACAACGGGAAAAAATCATAAGAACACGCCAAACAACATGTATTAACATATCTTAAATTGAATAGATATCAAAAGAAAAGCATATGATGAATGGAAACATAACCCAACTTAAAACCATAAAAAAAAAAACCCGGTACACGACGAGATAAAGAGAAGTAAGAAGCAACATTTAGAAACGAAAATTGCAAACGCCGGGAACTGTAATAGAAAATTTTGGCAGGTAATCAATAACGAAACAAAAGGAACACCGAAGACAAATACAATAACTGGTATCAAGGTTGGTAATAAAATAGTTGAGAACCATTTCGAAATTGCAAAAAATATGAACGAGTATTTTACACGTATAGGAGTGAAACTAGCGGAAATAGCGAAAATGAATACGAATCTTGCACAAACACCAACAAGTACAAGGAACAAAAAAACAATATTACTATCCCTTTGTGATGAAGGCGAATTAGATAAAGTAATAAGTGGACTTCGTTCAAATGGGGCACCGGGACTAGATGGTATCACAGGTACGGACATAAAGAAACTAAAAACGTAATATTGACGCCACTGTGCAATATAATAAACAATATGCTTACTGAGGGGGAATTTCCTGCCTCTCTCAAATGTGCCATAATAACACCCATTCACAAAAATGGTGACATCACTATTGTAGGAAACTACAGGCCTATAGCAGTCTCCTCAATAGTTTAGAAAATCCTGGGACACATCTTAAAAAACAGAATAGACAAGTTTCTAGAGTCATGTAAACTATATGATGCAACGCCAATATGGTTTCCAAACCAAATCAAATACTCAAGCGGTTCTCACCGAGGTAATCGATTACATAAATACAAATCTTGACAAAGGCAAATATGTAGCAGCCATAACAGTAGATCTACAAAAAGCCTTCGATACGGTGGACCACCAGCTTCTACTGAAATTCCTTGAGGATAATGGATTAAGAGGAGTGGCCAATAAATTAATAAAATCATATCTCAATGATGGCAACCAAAATAAATGGAGCAACAAGCAATTATGAAAAAATAAACATTGGAGTATCCCAGGAGTTGGTGCTGGGACCACTATTATATACAATATACAGAATGAACATGAAATCGCTAAAACTGAAGCCTAAGTATGTGGTATTTGCGGATGACACAATACTGTTACATGCAGGTAAAGACAGTGAAAACTTACAAAAAGAAATGAATGAGGACATACTTATATGAAAGATGGGTTCAGGGCAACAAACTCTCGATCAACGCAGATAAAACAAAGTATCTCATACTTAATAACAAGAACAAAACGACATAAAACTAAACATTGAAATAAAAAAGAAATTATTAAAAGAAGAAAAATCTACGAAGTACCTGGAGGACTGGAGATATATAATAAACTTACATGGGAACCACAACACAAAAAAATAAGGAATAAACTTTCAGCAGTAAGTGGTGCTCTTAATAGATTTCACATCTCTGACTTTAGAATACGAAACATGAAAAAAGCTTATATATTAACTCACATACGTTACGGGTGCACCATATGGGGATTTCGATCCAAAACAAGAATTAGAAAATATACAAAGATCACTCAATAGTACGCTGAATCACTTATGTAACCTACACTGGCGAACACCGACGACGGAAGTGCTTAACTACACCAATACCTTACAAAGTCAGGGCATGATTGAGGTAGAATGTCTCATAATAGCTCACAGCATTCTGCGGGCAGAGACAAAGAGCCACATTCAGCTACTTTCAAATTGTGAATACCACAATTATGATACCAAGAGAAAAAATTACTTTCACATTACAAAAGTACGAACAAACAAAGGTTTAAACTCTACAAGACGCAAATTAATGATAATGTACAACAACCCACAAGGAAAATACAACAACATGAAAATGAATCAATTTGAACCATGAAAATGAAAAACATGAAAATGAATCAATTTAAAAGGGAAATAAGAAAATGTACAAAGAACGCGTATATGAGGATTAGAAAAGGTATACTAGTGCAATATTAAACTGTTCAGAATATAGTTTATTTAGAATCTTCTTTAGAAATTTAGATAATTTAGAAAATACTTAGAAATTATATAGTTCATATATAAAAGCTTATTTAGATCGAATATAGTTTAATTAGTTATAAGATATATAACCACAAACCGTATACCAGGTTAAACTGTCTGGTTTGTGATTCTTCATAATAAGTATAAACCTGTTAGAACTAGATAAGTTACATTTGTGAATTAATGAATAAGATTTTAAAAAAATATATGTTAGTATCTTGAAGTTTCTAATATACATTTATAAATACATACAAATTTAAACATTATTAATAGTTTGAATCTATATTAAATTAATTTTTATATAATTTTAATAAATGCAAGGTGGGGTGCTATTATAAAACAGATTCATTTATACAAATTTATACGTACGCCAATTGTTTCTTAACTTCAGCTTGATCGCCTTTATTCAGTGTTTTAAAACCAGGGAGTATGTCACCGGCAGCAAAATATCCAAGCTCAGCTCGGATTTTCGCAAAGCACGTTAAATGATGCCACATATCTTGACCTCCATATTTCATTCCAACTTCAGTCTCGAAATCTTTTTTCGAAATTCGAACCTTAAATAAGGAATATATAACTTCTACAATTCCGTGCCATTTTCAAATAGTATTCCTGTTATTAATATTAGCAAAAATTATTTTCAAAATCTGATACTATATACAATTGGAGGGAAATCAATAACACGCGTGCCGCAGGTGACATGTTAATGATAAGTTTATGGACAGGCATCGTCCAGGAACTATTCGTAATCTCTTTTTGTTTGCCTACTTGTGTTTGATTTGAAGCGGTACCAAGACACAGCTCAACTTCATTCATAGTCGTTGTGTGCGGTTTCTGAAAAGTTAGTAAACCTTTATTCTGAAGCTATTTTATTCCACTGTGAACTTTCTTCGATGTAAAACCTTTAAATGCGCTGCATTTTCCTTTGTCCATTTCTTGACTTATTTCTTACGTCCATTCGAAATTAGTACATCAATTTCTGCTGTTTTCCTGGTAATAACCATATTGTTAGGGATCAAATTCTATTATTTTCTTAAATCAATCAAAAATGTACGGTATATATTTAAATAAAATTGTTTAGGATATATTAAATTTATTTAGTTGTTTCAAGCCTTGAAGTACAAATTGTTACTCAATTTTCAACAAATTAAATTACAATTAGATATCATAAAATTCCAACAAATCAATACATAAAAGATGGAATCAAATTATTTTGCAAACAAGTACAATACCACATAATTTCATTTAACATTGCAAATTAAATAATCTACACGATCTAATATCTGAAAAATGAAGATCATTTTTATATCAAAACTATCTCTACGCTAAACGTTAATTGTATGTATCAGACATTCATTTAAATATTTCTATGTTTAAGAATCAATGGACATAAAAATAACGTGAATGCTATAAAATTTACTTACTTCATCTTTCAGAATTTTCTGTTCGCATCCTCTGCACATAGCTCGACCTGATTTGGCGTATTCTATTTTGTAATCTTTTAAAGTCGCAGTTCCGTTAGAATCAGGTCCCTTTGCACGCTTTTTGCCCTTCTTAGCAGGAACAATAATAGAAGAAAAATTATCTGAAATATGAAAAAAAAAATTATAAAAAAAGACCTTCTAGCTTGCAATTGCTGAAGCGGAGGTGAGAATAATAAAGAAGGCATAATGGGAATCAGTGATATTAGATGTGAGAAACAGTGTTACAATAGAAATATTTATAAAACCTATTTTTATTAGTAGCACGACTGCCAGGCACTTACTCATATCTTCTTTAATTTTCTTCTGATCAGCGCTTCTTAGTGATTCAAATCCTTTAATATCGTCCGTTGTTTTCGGCCTTTGTTTATTGAAAAAACACTTGTAATGAAACCATTTTGGCATTTTTCCGTCAAATGTTGGGGACTGTACCATGCACGCCATTCTTAACGAACCGGCACCAATCTCTGTTTTGCAAGCATTGCATCTAGCTCGACCACTTTTGGCATATTCTGCTTTATACGGTAGATCCTCCATAATCTAATTAATGAAAATGGTAATTATACAAAGGTAAATAAAAAAATGAAAAAACGTTAATCAAAATTTATTATCAAAAAGGTATCAAAGAAAGTGATGTCAAAAATAATTGTCATGTTTCAAATTCCCATTAGGTTTTATCATTACGTTCTAATTCCCCCTTCCAGCGGTATAGAAATGCATAAATGCCAAAAAGAAGAATTTTATCGTGCACAGTCACTCATCGCCTGAATGACTTTATCATTACCCCGAAATTTCATCCTACCTCATACCATTCTCAACGAACGAAAAACTTAAATTTCATGTGTGAGACAAAATTCATATTTAGGTGTTATTAACAACAACTCTTCTAGAAAAACTGTGGGTACCCCATCTTGTATATTCATTTTCAAGTCTATTTTAGACCAACAACAAAAAAAAGAAACTTGAAATATTTAATAAAGCGATATAAGTGTATAAACTAAAACTTCTTTACGGTGTTTTAAATGGATATTGGATAAGATACCTTCACATATGTAATCAAGAAGGTTCTTCTAAATTACATATCTGAAGCTACATAAAGTAGGGAAAAATGTATAGCAAATTTTTCCAAAACGTTATACTTTGCCGTTCCCACTATCAAAAAGTTTAAGCTAAGAACTGCTCAAACACTATTAAAACATTGAACCTTATAGTATAACTTTTTTTAATTAATTAAATTTTTTTATGGAATAAAATAGAGCTACTTTTTACTGCAATAGTAAATTACATTGGAATTACAAAGGTAGAAAGAAACACTAAGGTGATAATGTGAACAATAACAAGTAAGTAGAGTTCTAAAAATGTTGGCGTTAAATTATCGGCGGATGTTGGAGAAAAACAATCCTACGATCCAGATTTTACCAGTTTCCTAAGTGTACAGCGAATGTTGTATAATTTAGATAGAACTAGTATAAGATTCGAGGGCGGCATACAAGCTGCAAAAAGTTCCACGGCAAACAAATCGTCCCACGATGGCTTTAGTCTTTGGGGTTGCATATGATTTTCATTGGAAAGAGAATAAAGACGGTCGCAACAACCAATCAAGGGCGTTACAGATCTAGAAGTCCTCGTGAATAACCTTCATCATGTAAGCAAATCTATCTAAATTACAAACACCTCTTTAATTGCTAAATATATTGATAAAACTGGAAAAGCAAATAAGCGAAAATACAAGCAAGTGAATTACCCGTCTGTGCGTAATGCTTCAATTGATTCAATGTAGATAGCTATTTCCAGTCTTTCTCAGTAAAACCTCGTCTTAAACAGTGATAACGAGATGTTTATTTCTTGGCTATGCATATAATTATAAATAAACCATTATAGTGGTTTAGCGGGAAACAGATCTAGCTAACCTATTTTTTTGTTCAATGGAACTGTTACACTTTATATCAAAAATATACAAATTTAAGCTGATTTGAAATCAACTAAGTAAACTAGTATAAATATTGTATATGTACAAAATTATAGAATATGATACAACTATTTATTTAGAACATTCACTATTAGCCGGTCGGATATACTAACTATCTCGCAAGTATCTATGGTGTCGCGCCAAGGTTACAAGCAAATTTGTGGCACAGATAATCAAAATTAAATATTCAAATTGATCAAAAAGAATTTGAGGTGTGTTTATTTGTAATATTAGAGATGTGTTTATTTAGGATATACAAATTCGGATGCTCGTACTAGAACACAACTCAAGCAAACATTCTTCCCATTATTTGCCTCAGACTTGTAAACCCACATTAAAGTACAATAACTGTATTCCAATTAGAGTACTAGGCGCATTCATAGTAGAATTTAAATTTACCGCTAACTTCTGGTTTATGAAACTGTTCTAATTGATCGTTCATACTACGCTTCGTTTATGCCGAGATGTTCTAACCTAACTATTTTTTACGTTTTGTTTGAATTTTGCGCAAACTGAGAACAATTTATTCTGAAAATAATTCGTCATGTCGAAAGCAGAAGCAGATTATTTTATTTCTGTAATATTTCGGGCATCATGTTTATGTATAATACATGATGGGACAATAGTGAAAATGATTTTAAAAATAAAATTTTAAAAGAAAAAATAATTTTTGCTACATTAATGGAATATGCAAGCAGTGCTAGAGCATCCCTTCCTTTTTTAGGGCTACTTGTAAACTATTTATAATAGGATATAATATCTTTAAAATTAAAAGACTTATTACAACATAATTCGTCATATTAAATATACTCAACGGTCAACATATAAAAATCCCACTTGTCGCAAAAAATGCTTTAAATATATAAACTTAAATCAAGATTATATGAAGTTTGCATATCTCAATCATGCTAAATTTAAACTAAAACATAAAACTAAATGAAATGTATGTCTGAGTGGTACGATATCAGGGTTGCATATATCACTAAATTTAGAGTTACAGTAAAATTACAAATAAATCTGAAACTAGAATGGGCCTTAATGCTCTTTTTGTCTTTCATATACCATATAGGTATGTAACACCTATAGGTATATGTAAGTTATAGGATTAATGTTTTGAGAAATTTTTCTATTTCACCTTAGTACGTCTCTTGTATTGAAATTACAGCAATCCGTTAATATGCAATTCAAAGGGGGGGAAAGAACAATTTTTCATACAAAAAGTTTTTCTAAAAAAAAATTCTTGCTCAAAAAATTAAAAGAAGGCACAATTTTTCGTTGGAGGTGCGTACGTATTAAGTACGTACGTATAGATGTATGTTCAAGAATTTCTCCTTCCCTAGGAGACCGATCTGGATGAAATTTGGTAGACAGGTGTAGACTATAAGTCCGCAGAACGGTTTTTTCTTTTTTTTATAAATCCAATATGGCAGACAGGTGCCATTTTTTTGTTCAGAAATTTCGTATTCAAAGTAGGAGGTTGAAATTTTGCACATATCTAGTACGTTGCATTATGCCTCGAATAAAAAAGTCCCATGTTGGCAAATTGTATAGGAAGCGGTGTTGCCACGCTTGAAGTTTAACAAACTTTTTTAAATATCTCAGGAACGATAAAAGATAGGACATTCAAATAAACTTTATTCGAATAAATTTTCAAAAACTTCCGTCAAACCAGATCAAAACAAATCAAACCTGTTAAAATCAGATGAAATCAGTTTAAATGATCAAATCAGTTCAAATAAGGTCAAATCAGATCAAATCGGAACAAATGAAATCAAATTATTTCAAAACAGATCAAATCAGATCAACTCAGATCAAATCAGTTCAACTCTGATCAAATCAGTTCATGCGCAGATTAAACAACTGATAAAACTATAGTAGGCAGGGCGTTGGCCTTGCACGCCACTGTTATTTTAGAAATTTGTGAAAAAAAGAGTCTAGAGCGATGGTGGATCATGACAAATCGGACAGCCGAGCTGTCCGCGCCGTAAGCAAATACATGGAAAAAGAGAGTCAAGAGTGGCCATAGGCCGCGGCTTCGCTGTCCGCGTCGTCGGCAAGTACGGGAACCGAGGGATTATGGGTAGGTGATTTTTAGGTCACGCAACTGGACCGAAGTTTTACATCTACCCTTATAGATATGCATGATAAATCACTGTTCCCTTCCTAAGTGACCATGGGTCTCGTATAAAGTCCCTCTCGATTGTAATCTTGCATCTTACCAATACGCTACGGAGCTCACTAAAATCATGCTTTTACCTATCGAATGTATTGTTAACCTTTGTTTCAGAGTTGTCTTGTTCAATAGTGAGTGATTAGAATCTAATATTGTCTTTTAACAAAATAGTGTCATACGAAAGGCTAACAAAAATAACATTACTTCTTCGGATTTAATTTGGCATTACGGAAAATAGATTTTCTACTAAACATAAGCTTACATCAAAGCTCCTGAAAGCAGAGTGGAATACAACAGCAATCTCACGATGTAGATTTTAAATGAGGCAGAATATTTTTTCAGAGAATTATTAATATGTTTGATATGCATAGCCAAAATGAAATAAACAATCTTTTATCACTAACTATGAAATCCTTGAACTTTATAGAGTAAATTTGAATTATGTGATATAGAACGTTTAGCATGTCTGTATTAGTTAGTACTTGTAACAGTAAACAAGTGATCTAATAATTTATTCTAAATAATCATATAGAATGAATAATTTTGAGAAGGAAATTAAGATCAGAAAAGCTGTTAGAGATGATATGAAACAAATATTAGATTTAATAAAAGTAAGAAATATATTTCATTTTTATATAAATATGTATTAATACACAAATATTTTAATAAAAATCTTATTGATTTTAAATATTACTGAATGTGGGTTTTCTTAGAGATTCCTTAAAACTGATTAAACATTTAAAAAATAAAAAGCAATTTGGCTACATTCAAATATTATGCAGATCAAGAAAAATAACAGTACAAAATACTTCGGAATAAAAATCAATGAAAAATTTAATTGGTGCAATGATTGTAACTAAGCTTTCATCATTAAGTGGAGCACTAAAAAAGCTGGAGCTAAACGATACCAAACTTCAGACACAAATAAAAGATGTCCACATTGTCAGTCATCTCAGATATGGTATAAACAGATGAGGACAATGCGAAAAGACAATAGTGGAAAAACTATAAAGGACCTTAAATAAAACCCTAAAATCGTTATATAAGCTAAGCTGGAAAACACCTACGAAAGAAGTGATGAGTCTAACTAATACACTCAGTGTAAACAAGCTAATTTATTATGAAAGGTGCACACAAGCTCACAGAATAATCAATAAATGCGAGAAAACCCACAAACATTAGCATAAGCCAATATATAGTTATATTTATGTTTAAGTATAATATAGAATAAGTATAGCACAAAGTTTCTAATATTTTATGTATATCTAATATAAGTCCGACGGAGCTCAATCCTGGATCCGGAGCTTTGAGACCTGTAAATCTGCTCACTATCCCACTGGTCCCACTCTATGAGGAGGTTATTGTGGTGACCTTCACCGACACGAGATCTTGAATTGACTGAAAAGACAAGACTAACCAATTCGTTTTAAAAGACAGCGGCTGTGATGTTCTCTGGGATGGACGGATCGAAACCCCATATATATATTACAAAACTGGGTAGTACAACTTATCAATGTGCTAGCACTGTAAACTGGCCATTGATAAAGCAAACCATCCTGTTTTTGAATGGGAGAATGGAATATGGAAGTATATCAAATCCTGCGAATATAATCGTACATATGTTGTGGACGTAACATCCTGCATGTCATAGCCAGGCTGGCAAAGACAATCCTAGAAGAAAGCGATAGAAAAAAGAGACAGGAAGATAAATAATATGAAAAGTCTAGAAAATTATTGCGGCGTAAACATCTCACCGGACGCTATGAAGCAATATTCACTTAGTCCGGGTGGCCCGGTAGATGCATTTCGAAACCTACATAAAAAATCTCAGCATATTTTTAATCTGAATTGCTGAGGCTATTTCGGATACACAATCTAAACCGGCTGTAATAGTTGAGCGGTGTTTGATGCATCTTTACTTTGACAATGATTTATTCAGAACAAAGTAGTTCTTAATGGAAAATTCGTATACCAAAAAACGTTAAAACAAATCAGGAATCTGTTCACCCAGAGACCAATACTTTTTGACATTTTCTCGGTCTTCATTAGACAACCTTAATTCAAACTCAATGATTACTATGAATACATAGATATATTAACATCAAACAAATAAAATATTTATTTTAAAGGAGCTTGCGGAATTTGAAAAAATGCCAGAAAAAGTTGAAATGACCGTGGAGACTCTGCAGAATGACGGATTTTCTGATCATCCCATTTTTTCGTGTCTGGTAGCCGAAACAAATTTGAATGAAATTGTAGGATTTGCTTTATATTTTACGATTTACTCGACATGGACCGGAAGATCGATATTTTTAGAAGACCTGTATGTACAAGAAAAATTTAGAGGTAAAGGTATTGGAAAAAAAATATTTTTAGAAGTCGTTAAAATAGCTAAAACCACAAACAGTAGTAGGCTAGATTTCCATGTACTCAATTGGAATCCTGCGCGTGCATTTTATGACAAACTAGAAGTAGTCAATTTAACTGAAAAAGAAGAATGGAATTTATACAGATTAGAGAGAAAACAAATAGATAAACTTGTTGATAATATTTTATTATAAATTGTATATAATCGATATATTACATAATGTAAAAATAATTACGTTAATGTCTATAAAATTTAACAAAATTATGGAATAAATTAATATATTATTTTAGTATATTTAAATATAATATATTATTTATAATACATTTATGAACATGTTTATAAACATATTACAGATATTTTTGTTTAATATATAAATATTTAAAAAACACTATTTTGTATCGAAAATTAATTTTTGTACGATATATTTTATCTTCACTAAATCTAGTTCTGTTAGTACATCAGGTCCAAATGTTAAATTTATCGAAATTACATTTTTAAAATAATAATATTAATCATCATCGTCAAAAGTGTGATGGCCGTAAGCGTGATCATAAGTGTGATCATAAGCGTGATCTTAATAAGTGTCATTTTAATTCAATAATCCATACAAGGTGTTTGCAAAATACTTTTTTGAAAGAGCCATATCGTAAGTTTTGAGAGACAAATTAAAATTTTTTGAAAGAGCCAATTCTGGCTCTTTCATTTTGTTGAACTCATCAGTATTCATCCTGCTCCATAAGCATTCAATACGTGAAGAAAAATTGGATAAAAGATGAAACGACAATCCACTGCCAACATTCAGAACCCACATAAGAAATAGATGAAAATATTATTCCTACTGCGAATGTCTAATGGAAAAAACTAATGAGAAAGAGCGGGGAAACCAATCCTGTAACGCAGAATATATAAAACGTGAACCCTTTATGTTAAGGAATGAAATAACAACAGGCAGTAACACCATGCTCTAGAACCAACAGAAACAGAGATCTTATATAAAATTTGACAACGAATCTGAAAGAATGGCGTGTGGTAGGACCACTTGACCAAATCGATTTACATTCCATTACATAAAAAGAAACTTTGAAATGTGCGAAAGGCCTAAGGACATTTTATTACAATTCCCACCGGAATAGATTGGATTTGTGCCCAGTCAGATCTATACGGGCACAAATTCTAAACACAAGTTGAATAACTGAGAAGGCTATAGATTTTAACATGTTCTCTTCCCTATACTACCGCAAAGCATTCGATCAGATCATTCAGTGGAATTATCTGTGGCTAATTCTAGATGCAATGGGTCTAGTAACCACGTCACCTAATTAAAAATCTTTACAGCTATAACACCACTTATATTAAGTGCGGAATATAATTTATTTTTAATTTTTTCATGTAAAAACAAATATTAATCCGCGAAGCCTAAAAACATGCACTAAACTAAAGATTTGCGGGCGGACCGTAATAAGCCGACGCCTGATCTATATTAACGAAGAGACAAGGTATTTTAATACATTGTCTCTAATAATATCTTGAGTTTACTCAAGATATTATTTTTGATGTATCTATACATTTTGAAGATTGTTTAACATATCCATCTGAAAAATTAAGAAACGATCTACAAAATTAATCCAATTATCGTTCGATTAAAAATGAGATTATGGTTCATATTTTTCAAAAAAAAAAAACACAAAATAATCTAATTAAAGCCCAAGTCCCTTACTCATCAATGGCATTTTCATACGAAGCAATATTGCACAGTAATATAATAAGTCATTAAAAAAACTTAAAAATTTCTTTGATAATCTCAGCAATTCCATATTCTAACTAAGTGTAAGTTCGATAACTGCAGGCAATTCGAGAAGTAATGTAAATTTTAATCATATTCAGAAATTTTTATCAGATTTAATTTGGATTTTTACATTTTATAATAATAATACGGATTTATACAATCTTTAGATATTTATCTCGATTCGTCCCAAAAGCAAACTTTACGAAAAATGAACGAGAGTATTCCATATTTTGAGAGTTCCATATTTTCGAAATAATTCATTTGCTAATCAATAGTCGTTTCTTTAATCCATATCAAATTATCGGAAACAGTTTTGATAAAACTGAATACATTGGATCTAAGAGAGGCTTGGCTGGTTGCAAAAAAATCTTTTAATTGGTCGTTGCGTCATTCAAGACGCAATATAATACAAACGCAACCTGTTCGTGGCCTGGATCGATTACAAGAAGGCATTTGACCCACTCCACTTAGTTTGGTTATCAAACTATTGAAGAGCCTAAAAGTCCACGAGAGATTAGTGAATTGCACGCAAACACTCATGTCGCAATGGTCAACTCGCTTTGTCATTAAAGCTGACAAGAAAAGTGATGTCACGAACCCAGTCCGTTACCAAAAGGGCATCTACCAAGGCGACTCCCTAAACTCTTCGTTGTTTTGCATTGCACTACTCCCTCTAGCCGGATACATAGTATAAGTCATCTGTTTTATATGGATGACTTAAAACTCTACTTTCCCGGCGAAAAGGAGTTAACCAACTGCTTTGATCTATTTTTGCTTAAACATAGTCACCAGGTACACTAAGGACATTGTATTGGCAATATTCAATGAACTCCATCGGGATAAATCTATGCATGGCCAATTCTATAACGTCATTGTCTAGTTGGAGCTGACACCACATTTAACATTCGGTTTTTTAAGATCTGCTGGCTTGCGATCTGAAACTGAGGAATTTATTTTTGCATGCTAAGATGGTGTCATAGACACACTTGTCTATCGTAAGAATATAATGGTCATAGAGGTGGCAGATACAAACTACCGAGCATGCAAGTCTTAACCAGAGACGCTACTTCATATTCTTTCCGCATGCCCGGTGTATGCTAGAACTAAATACATCCAGCGCCATAATGCCGACTTAAAAGTGCTACATTTTCATCTGCGTCATTTTTACGGAATAGACAAAGGTGCATCCTACGTCGTTAGGGATATTGAGACCGAAGTTGAATATGACGCCGTTAAAATCTTTTGGAACTACGGTTTTCCTACAACTCATCAAATAGTCGCAAACAAACCTGATATTGTGTTATTAGATCCCACTAAGCGGGAGAGATTCCTTATAGAAATTTCTGGCCCCGCTGATAAAAATATTGAAATTAAGGAACGGGAAATGTGACAAAATGTCAGGATTTGCTATGCGACCTAAGGATCCAATATCCACGTAATTCCATCATATTGGTAGTCCTCATCATTGAAGTCATGGCAGGCGCCAAATCCTCCCTAGTAAACTATATTTAGACCATACCGACTTGAGAGGCTAAAGCTGAAGAATTAGCAAGTCAGAAGCAAAAGGCCGTAATCCTTGGCACTTTGAGTTTACTTCGGTCACATGACCAGCAGACAATGACGTAAGGACTTCCTCTACTGCTTAGAGTCGTTAGAAGACATCTGCCCAAAGAAGAATCTCATATATTTTTCTGTCCCGTTAATATGTAGTAGCCGTTGAACCTTGTCGTTACTTCGTTGATTTCTAACTTCTTTCCATTCTCCTATACAGTTCATACATCATTTTTCCTTTATGTTTCCTGTGTAGTATTTCATTTGTTGTTCCCCATGTTTGTCTTATATCCGCCTTATTTTTTTCTAATTTTGTATGTTAGTATTTTGATTTTTCTCTTCTATATAACTTTGTAATCATAACCACGTTTTTTGTCTGTTATAGTTTGCCCTCTTCTCCCCATATCTCTTGTCTTGTATCATTTGTTTGCAGAATTTTTCGCTTATTTTGATTTCTTGTACTATTTCTTCCGTTATCCGGTCATTTTGATATTTTACCGTGATATTGTATTCACTATTTTTTATATTCCTCTAAAAGAATACTTAGCGTGTTGTGTTGAAAGTTTTCACCTCTATATTCCCAAGCTTTCTCTATATTCATGTATTTTTTCCTGTTTATTAATGTTATTTTGTTTTTGTGATCCCAAAATTCTTTTCTTGTACCCTTTAATCTGATTTTCAGTACCTTGTGGTCTGTGAGGCTTATATCTTCTACCTCTGTTGTTGTTTTATATAATTCTATATTAGACATACAGTGATCAAGTATTGCGTTTGCACCATGATATTGATCTATTTTTGTTGCATTAGCAGCACAATTTTATTTGGTATTTTGTATCCATATATCATAATTAAAATTTGGAAGTTTTGTCCTATGGTATTATTCTTTGTAACATCAATATTCATGTCGCCTACTATAACAGCATTTTTATATTTAAGATAATTTTCCATATGACACTCAAAATTGTTGTAGTTATTTGATGGTGGCCTATATAGCGCTATTTTATTTCTCTTTTGTTGTCCAGTTCTATGACTGTAGTATTACATTCATCCCATAATGTGTGAATTACTTGGTATTTGATTGTTTTTTGAACATAAATCGATACTCTTCCTCTTCTTCTGTCTCTACAATTATGTTCCTCATTATACTGTGGTATGTTGTAAAACTTTGATTCCTCTTTACTTAATCATGTTTCCGTGATAACTATTATATGTGGTTTACTTATTTTAACTAGGCATTTTACTTTATCAAATTTGTTTCTGATGCTTCGTATATTTAATAAAAATATATCTATTGGGTATTTTTCGTTTAACATTATTTATTTAAAATATGCTTCTGTGTTTATGTTTGTCTTTTTGTGTGCTTCTCCGTGTGGTATAAATTATTCTGTTAGATATTTATCCAATTCGTTTTCTTCTCTAATACTTATCGTTTGTTCTCCTTCTTGTTTTCTTACATATATGTGTCCATTTTTGTGCCATACATACTTAAATCCTGGTTCTTTAAGTTTTAGTGTGTGTTTGAATAAACGATGATTTTCCGGTATTAACTCCCCCTTTACGTATATTCTGTTATTATTATTCTCTTCTATTTCACAGTTTGCCAGTGTTAGCTTCCCTATTTTTGTTCTTTCTCTGAGAATTTCATTTTTCTTTATCATAAAATTGTACTCTAATTATTGCTTGCCTTTTTGTTTCAGGTGCTTGCATGTTTTCAATCTCTCATTGGTATTTTTTGTAACAAACGTTTTAATATTTTTAATACCTTTTCTTCTGTTACTTCTGTATTCTCCTTTTTTTCCGCTATTCCCATGATTATTAGATTTTTTCTATTTTTTGGAATTCTTTCTCCTGTATTTTTTCTTTTAGGAGACTTATTTCTGTCTTCATTAACTGTGTCTCCTTTTGCGTTTTTTTCTATTTGTTCTATTTCTATTTGTTGATCTTTCTATATGCCATTCGGATCATTAATTCTTTAAAGCAGACTTATGCATCAACATCAACAACCTAAAATGAACTATTCCTCAATCTCTGAAATGTTAAACATAACAAGATCAAACTGAGTGATGATACCTTCAAGTCCGCAAAATCGGAGTATTACGCATATTACTTTCGATATTTTATTACAAAGTGGAGTAAATTATAAACAATTTTCGACTTTTGCTTTATTAAAAGTATTAATTGGCTTTGTACCTGCCAGTGGTAAACAGCCGTTATTACAACATTGGCTTCAAGACTTTAACAAAATAATCAACATTGTTGGAAATAAACCATATATACATATAAAACTCTAACAACACTGGAGTTAGGAAATATGTTTAAAAATAAAATTGTCCCCACCCCTCTAACAAAAAAGAACATTTTTTCTCATAATATGCATGGAGTTATCGAACACAGAAAGTATCCAGAAAAAATATACCTAATATTGATTTATTTAGTCATCAGATAGTTCCAATTTTGGTGATGGAAGCAAATCACGTTGCAATTCTACTCTTTGCGAAGGTGATAGTAAACTGGGCTCTAGCTCTATTTTTGCTGGTAGCATATCACGTTGAAGTTCTAAATCAGGTTCAGATGATGCAAGACCCCGTTGTATATGCTCTAGCGCTTCTTTAATCAATCCTTTGTCTTTATCGGTGATAATCGTTGTATTGCCGCCATTATTCTGATGTATTTTCTCATGTGTGTACAAATTGTATCGCTCCAGAAATTTTTTGCCACACACTTTACACTCATGCTCCTTTTCACCCGAATGCGTACGAAGATGGCGTTTCAAATGCGAATTCGAAATCAAGTACGTGTCGCATAATGAACATTTGAACTTCTTTTCACCAGAATGGTACAGTAAGTGCGCGCTTAGGGAAGTGTGGTGAACGAACTTTTTACCGCATTGTTCGCATTGGTAGCGAGTTTCACCTGAATATTTTAATAACACATATTATTAATAACTTCCTCAATCTTATTAAAATTAATTACTGATTAAAACAAGCATAACATGAACATATAATATAATTCTTCAACATATACATCTTTTTCAAGATAATTTTCAATTTTCATACATGTGTAACTTATTTCAATGTCAAAAAATGCAGAAATCTTGATACTAACAAGTCGAATCTTCAAGTGGATATGTGAAACATATACAAAAACGTCAGGGAAAAATCTATATACTTTAAGAAATGTGTAGAGTTCTCTTGTAATTTAATAAACATTCACATAAAGGTTTGAAACATTACATACAGATAAGGATACAAAATGCAATCTTGGATACAAAACGCAATCTTCGAACACAATATCAATATCTCTACTTAAAGATAACAATGCCGAGAGATATGTTTTATCCGTGTTACTATATGGCGTGGTGGCATGGATTGTGCCAGAAGCCACAACAAGAAAGATAAAGTTTTCGAATTCTAGTCTTACTGAAGGATTTTATATGACAATTGGGTGGGTAAGGTTACGAGTAATGCTATTGACATAAGTGGAAAACATTGGTAGATAACATCAAACCACTCCGGAGATATTATGAAACACCCAAAAAAGTACGGGATCGTAAAGTACAGAACGTACAGGAGAAAACGTTGGTAAGAAGCCTAGTAAGTACATGATCGTTAAAAAATATTATGCCAAACAAAGGTACGCCTCTTCAAAGATCTTATTAATAACATCATAATAACTAAGATGAAAGATAACATTAGCTAAACAAAAAATTATTAAGAAAATCTTAAAAAAGTTATAATTCAATAACATAACATAATAATTATTTCAAATAAATTTTACCTGTATGTATCCTCATATGCCGCTGTAGACATCCTTTTTGTCGAAATTGTTTTTTGCATTGCGGACATTCAAATGGCTTGGTTGCTGTGTGCGTTCCTTTGTGCTGCTCTAGAGAAGACTTGTATCGCAACGTCATTCCGCAAATATCACACACCCAAGTTTCTGGATTATGATTTTTCATATGTTTTTTTAAAGCTTTGGGAGATTTAAAAATTTCATTGCAATCAGAACACTGGGTCTCCTCATTTTGTTCCTTTTTAATTCTTACATTTTCATCGGTATAGTGCATATCTTCTTCTTTAACATCATTATCAGAATGATCGTCTTCTAGTTGATGATCATCATCATCATATATTGATGAAATTTCATTTAACGTAACTTCTGGATTACTTAACAAATCACCAACCATTTCACTATTTATTAATCCTAATAATTTGTTTCTTACAATATCGCATTTATTTTCAAAATAATCCAATTCATTTAATAATTTTAAACAACTTTTGCAACAAAACATTTCTGTTGCAATTAAATCAACATCTATTTTACGTTTTATAAAATCTAATAAATTCGTTTTAGTGGTTTTAGAATTAATTATATGTAAATCATATTTAGCATCTCTTTGACTTAAACCACATTTACATATTATACAAAATGAGATATATTTTGGTTGATCTTCAGAGTTAGATTGTACATACTCTTTCAACAACTCATAATCGTTAAATACCGGATTAGAGTCCAGGATTGATGGTACAGCTCCAGGTTTGAGTGATTTTGCTTTACTTCTTTCATATCCTGAAACAGATATAAATAACTTCAATTTATGTTTTGAACATGAAAGATTTCATTTATTTTTATCAGATATAGTTGTTTTTTCTCAATAATCTAGTCAGAAAGGTTTCACTTAGAAACTTCTTTTCTAAAGGATAATAGTTATACTTTGGATGTTCTATGATCTAAATTAATAGACCTATTTAATCTAGCATTTAATTGTTAATTTATATATAAAGAAAATAAATACGTAGTGATATTACTTCAAATATCTGGAATTAGGTTTTATTGTCTGGTTTGAAATTTGGTTTCATCTCATAAATAAATGCTGATTTAATTATGCGCCAACAATCACTTTCTTTTTAAATAAATGCCAAAGAAATAACACGTATGGTCACATACAAACTTTAAAACAGTTTCTGTGACTACCAACTAATATATCATATTTCAGTTTATATAGATTTTGTATATCTTGCTTTTCTATTTTTTGATGTACAAACTTTTATTGTACTGTGTTATATAAATAAAATAATAATAAATAAAATTGTAAGAAAGTTAAATAAACAAAACTTAAAAAAAAATTCTACGTAAAAATCAAACACAATGATTGCAGAATTGATTTCTTTCACTTTAAAGCGTTATACACCTTTCCATACATTCGAACCAATTCTTGAAATGGTTTTTAAAGGCTTAAAAAGCTTCTTAATGTGATAAAATCGCTGTCCAAGGATATTTTGTTTGAGATTCCAGAGTACAAAAATATTCGTTGAGCGATAAATGAAGGAAATGCAGGCAATCACAATTCAATTCAAAAATGCACTGACCAACACAAAATAAAAAATCGGACACAATAATTCAAATATTTTGAAATTTTCTGTAGTAACGTTTTACAAACATAAATCATTATTGAGGCATCTACAAACTCTCTTTATCAAAAATATTTAAATTATGTTATATG